>JAJOOS010010180.1:0-55927 GCA_029582725.1 Solanum chiquidenum | reverse complement strand
ATAGGTAGGGCCGGCCCGTGGGTCAAATAAAAATAATTAAAAAAATATAATATAATATTAAAATTTAAAATTAAAGAGAGTCCAAACTCAAAATCTATTTAATATTTAACTAATTGAAACCGCATATAAATTGCAAATGAAAATGAAGATGTTAAGACAACCTTGCCACAAGCTGATTCAGATATGCTTGAGGAAGATGATCATGAAGTGTTGGATACGCCATAGCTTTCATGATGTGCTAGATACGCCATAAGTTTCATGATATTTTTAAGGAGTTTATTTTTAACTTTTTTATGGTTGGAATATTGTCACATTTTTTGTGTTTTATTGTGACAAAACAATTAGGTTAATATTTCTATTTAGATATTTATACTTTTACTTGAAAAAACCTTAATAAATATTATAAAGATAATTTTATTTGTGGATTTGATTAACAAGTAGTAACATTAACACCATGTAGTATTGTTTTGTCGATATTTATGATAATATTTTTAAATTATAATTTATAATTTATTTTAATAATTATAAAAAATATAATTTTAAAAAAGTGGGCTGGCCCGACAAGTCTGTAGCCCACGTACTTGTGGGCTGGGCCGACCATTTTCTGGCCCACACCAAAAATGGGCTAGCCCGGCCTGACCCGTAAAATGTCAAAGCCTGTATGGATTAGCCCGGATAAGCTGGGCTACCCCTTATTGACAGCTCTATATAATACTATACTCTTTCTTTGGGATAAAATCTGTACTTTTTCCTAAAAGTTTTGCACCATTTAGAAGTATCACTAATGTAAGTGTAACTTCTATTATTTCTTATCATCTTTCTATATACAACTTTATTTAACACTCAATGTAAGCTTGTCCCTAGACTAATGTTCCATTATATTTATGAGTACGGGGCTTTGAATTCATAAATACAGTTGCATAATATGATCAAGAAATCCCAGACATCATTTACAAAATGGTGATAAGTATTATTAACTCATAAAATTTGAAATTTGAGAGCCTATTTTCTGTTCAAGAAAACTTGTTGAGTAACATTATTTCAAATAACATGAATAGCAAGAACTAGTCAAATTAATGACTAAGATTTAACAGCTAGACAATCACTACATAAATATCCAATATTTAACAATCATATTGACATCAAACAATAGATGGTAAGGCACACAGTAACATATAAAAATGTTCAGCATTTTCTGTTACTTTTATTGGTGGGAGCTAATACAATCCATCACCTATACAACAGTATATCGAAATAAAGGAAACCATAGAAAACGAACAAAGTTACCCAAGAAAATTAGAAGCCATGGAAACATACCGTAGATCCTAACAGGGGGACGAATTGACGCTCAGAGAGCGGAATTTGATTCCCTCCCTTCTCATCTAATAATGTCCTTATTCTATCATTTAATACCCCTTTTCCATCAATCCCTCCATTTTCGAAAAATAAAATATAATTACCTCTGATCTATGAAAACTCTTTTCTTGTGACATGTACCAAATCTAATTGAAAAACACCCACAAACAAAGACCCACCCACCCACTTTCCCTCTTGAGAAAAAATGGGTATTGCGTATAAGTAGAAAAACAAACTGTATTACGATTAGGAAAATAGGAAGTGAATAAAATAGCACGACAGCGACATAAATTAGTAATGGGCGAAACAAATCGTTAGCTTAATTGAGAGAACTAGAGAAAAAAAATGGCATTGGAATAGCATAGATAGAGAGAAATTGAAGCTTTGGTAAGAAAAAGGGGAGGTCTTAGGGTTTTGGAGAGACGATGGGACCGAATATATCATAAAATAAACAAATCTTTACTTTTATATTCTTTTTAATTCTTTTACTGGTCAAATATATTGGCTCTATTTATCCCACACAATTTAGAGCATTAGGACCAGTTGTTCATTGGTATATGGACCACATTTATTCCTTTCGCTAACTAAAGATATAAAATTGAAAATTAGGGACTGGAATAAATCTCGACGCTTTAATTATACTTTTCAGGACTAGATTTTTATCCCGTCGTTAATACTGGTCCCTAATAAGTCATTTTCTTGTAGTTCAACTAAATCAAAACTAAGGCATTTAAGTTACGAAAGTAAGTTAAATACTAAGGAAAGAAATAGGGAGTTCTCATAAACTCCAACAAAAATCTAACAATGAACTAAACAATGCGGAAGAAATAATCTAGAACCTGAAAGTCAATGTACCAAAACCTTTAATAACGAACCAAAAGTCTAAACAAGAAGGGATGTAACCCCAATCTAACAAACTAATCAACTAACAAGAACAAAATTCTAAGTCCTAAATGGTGGACATAGACGAAAGAGAACTCATGGCAGCCCTGAAGAACTGACTCACCCTTGAATTCGAATGACGATTACTGATCTTCTAAGCGAGGTATGTCAGTAGCCGCTTGAAGATGCCCTGTACTCAACAAAAATAAGAGCAAGTGCAGTACCAGTACAAAACCACAGTGTAATGGTAGGATCACACGACTATCCAACTAAGTGTAACATAAGCAAGTCAATGCGACATTATAAACAATGAAAATACCGACTCATACAATATCGATTATCACATGCTCAATAATATACACATTTATAACAAGTCATTGATCCTCTCATGGAACCTAAAACCAGACAGTTAGCATACCGGAACGTGGTACCCGATCCAATATTGATGCCAAAATGTGGCAACCAATCCCATAATTATGCCGGAATGTGGCAACCTATCCCAATTATTTATGCTGGAATGTGGAAACCGATCCATTCAATACACCACAATCATAATCACAAGTATCTTCTCAAGTTCATACAATAAGTTATGATTCATAGCAAGCATCATTCATCTATCTCATTTACAACAACTGTGATCAATCATGCAACATTTGCATACATGCAAGTATCATTATGAAGCAAAAACAATCGTACATCACACAATCATAGAATCACAACCATCACTTATCTTAAAACAAGCTTGAAACCCTAAGAAACTTGATCCTTCCCTTTCCGGATTCGTTCCGCTTGTTCTTGGTCTACAAACAATCAATTTAATATGGGAATCAATAAATAATTACTAATTACCCAAATTACTAACAATTCTATGAACGGTAGATCAAACCCATGATCTCAGGTATCCAAATAGGGTTGTTTCCACCATTAAATCTATATCAAAACCCTCCCCATCATTAATTATCCATTCTATTATGTTCTACCGATCAAAAAAAGCATTCGGGGAGTGAAAAGCTTACCTTTAGTCTCAAAAATGGTGAAAAATTGTTAGGAGTCATCTGGGGTCCGTTCCTTAGCTCTAACATTCAAAAAGTGCAGAATAAGGTCGTTTAGGGGTTTATTTATGACCTTAAGTCGCGTCGAACCCGCCACAGTGTCCCTCACCCCGTTGTAGCGTCCCTGCCAGAGCGGCTTGCACGAAACAGTGAGTTATTTAAAGAATTCTAAAATCATCATTTCACAACACACCTCTAACCCACAACGCTCAGAAAATCCCCTTCATGCTAAGATCGATTTTGGGAGTTATATTCGCCTGAATTCAATTTCGTAAAGTCGTACAGGTTCTTTAACGAGTTATCTAACTACTTATGTAATGAAAATCATAAATAATTCACCCGATTATTACCATAATTCCCTACACCTTAAAGACTCTGATTTTGTCCAAATCTGGAGTAGGTTGGGAAAATCCAATTACTACGAAAAGGTTTTTCGGCCCCAAATTTTGCCCTGTTGACATTTCTATAACGACGGGAGCAGTTCGTTACAATTAGAGATTTAACTTGTAGGTAATACTCCATGAGTAGCTCATTATGAATAGATTTTGAAGAAATATAACATTAATTTCATTTGGACTTTCTGAGAAACTGACTACATAGTCATTTTAGGTTTAATTAAACGTTGTAATGAAATATTTGACCTTGAAAATTAATGTGGAGCCTATAATTTTATTGGAGAAGTACACACGTTGATAATGTGTTGCCTACTAACTTACTCTTATTAAACAAGAAAAAAATTATACGTTATATATATTACGAAAAAGGTTAAAAACTACCCTTAATTTATCTTAAATAGCTTAAATATACCCTTAAACTATATTTTGGCTTAAAAATATCCTTCCCGTAAAACTATTGGGCCACACCTACCCTTCTAGTCTACGGAAGTATCCATGTGTATGTTAAATGTCACATAGACTCCACATTGCATGCGGAACAGACCTCACCTCCACATAAACTAATTAAATCCCTAATTTCACTCTTTTTCCCCCTCATTTCATCATTTCCTTAAGAATCAATTTCTCATATTCTCCCTCATTTCATCACATTCTTCATCAAAAGGCCTAAGAACTTCATTCACCTCATAGATTTCCAAACAATTTCAGAATTCTGGATCAATTTACATGAAACATCGTATGCAAGAAGATGTCATTGATAGAGGATTTTGACATTGTTGAGGTGGGTCTGTTTGGCTTTCCATGTGGAGTCCATGTGGCATTTAACACACACATTAATACTTCCGTTAACTAAAAGGGTAGGTGTGACCCAATAGTTTGATGGGAAGGGTATTTTTTAGCTGAAATATAGTTTAAGGATATACTTAAACTATTTCGGATAGTTTAAGGGTAGTTTTGAGGAGATTCCTAACGTAAAGACATCGGTGGATTGTGGATTTCTAGTCAAGATCACCATCAGGAAGTCTGGAAATAAGAATCGAAGCCAAAAACTTTGTGCAACTGCTTGGCGCCCAGGTAGGCTAGGTTTTATTAATTGAGTAGTTATTAATCTATACCCACCGCGTAGTATAATGATAATCAATGGTAGGATTTATGTGTAGACCTTCGTGCACCAAATAAAAGATGATTAAATAATCTAAAGAAGCCTTAGATGATGAACTATGGCTAAGTATGGTCGCGTTATTATTTAAGTGATATATGTCGATGAATACTTCATTGTGATGCTTGTGATTTCATATTAGTTTGATGTATGTTAGTAATTACTTTGTTATAATGCATGTATGTAAATGTTGAGTTATGAATCACACTAATCGTATATAGGGATAATTGAATGAGGTATGCCATGAATCATGACTTGATTGTATGATTATGTGAAAATACTTTTGATTGTGGTTGTGGCTTGTTACTTGGATCAGGTGTTGCTTTCCGACACACTAATATTGGATCGGTTGCCACGTACCTGCATAAATATGGGATCGTTTGCCACGTACCAGCATAAATATGGGAACAGGTGTCCCGATCCGACACGCTGACTTGGAACGGGTACCACGTACTGGTACACTAACATTTTGAGTGTGGGTTCCATTGAGAGGACCATTTACTTGACATAATTATGTAATTAGAAAATCGTGAAATTGTACGTTGTTCGTAAGTGATAATTGATATTGTTTTCCCCAGAATCGTTAAATGATTATGATGACCTATATCTAATTGATTATACTATGTTGATTAAACTGATTAAGTATCTCGTTTGTTGAATGAACCGAAAAGAACAAGCCCAAACCGGAATGTGGTGCGGTGTGTGGAAAGGGTTCAAGGGTCGTAACATTTGAAAGAAAGGGACTGTCCGTGTGTTGCAAGGGCGAAAAGTGAAAGTAGTGTACGTGATGCAGTTACTGTGGTAGATTTCATTTGGAGAAAGGGATTCGTGAGTGGTTAGTCAGAATGCTTGTAGTTGTATTTATGGGCTCTTCTATGCGTTAAAATGGTTAGACTATGATCCAAAACCTAGTAAGTAGGTTGACTGAGAAGGTGGTTAGTAGTAAGGCTTCTAGTTTAATTTTGAGGTATTCGAGAGATAGTAAGGGTGGAGAAGCGAGTGGTTTATTGTATGTTCTTGCTAGTTGATTTCTTATGTTATACGTTGGGCGTAGGGTTGACCGATTATGCCTACCAGTAGATGTTGTTTTGTAATGATAATACTCTTGCTATGACTTTTGGCTTAGTTTGGATGCAGGGTCATTAATGATTCATTAGGTGAAGACGAAGTCAATCTTCAACAACTTCTATTTTTCCTTCCTCATGGTGGGAGTTGTGCCCTTGTTATCGAGTTTTATATTTTGCAATCTTAGTAGCTCTTGTACCTGTTTAGACTAGATCCCTGAAAATATTAATTACTTTATAAGTCTTAACTCTGAGTGGTTTTTAAAGCTCTTGTTTATAAAAAACATTACATGAAATTCCTTTATTTTTCCGTTTTCTTAATTTTCCGCATGATTTTAATTATTGGGATATGAGGGTTCTCCTACTTAGGTGTTAGTATGTAGGTGCCCGTACGACCTGGTGGGTTGGGTCGTGACAAATTGGTATCAGAGCCCAGGTTACCGGTCTCCCAATACAAGAGTAAAATATGGACTAGACTCCTGCGGATTGGTGTGTTGATGTCCACATCTAATCTATAGGAGGCTAGAAAGCATTCTAGAAAGTTGTTCCACTTGTTCTCCCCTTTGGTGCGCGTGTCATTTGTGGTATGAGTTGAGTCTAATTGGTATCTCTTTGTTCCAATTGGTATCTCAATAAAGTGAACCAGACGTCGTGGTCACAATTGAGGGGCCACAAGCAAAAGAAAATTGGAACTTAGTAGGTTCCAATTGGTATCTGGCCCTAAGGGTTGTGTAATTGGATGGATGACGGGAAATGGACATCCATGGATGCGAGCTAACTAATAATTTGGACTTGTCTGTGCATTATATCTTTGAAACTGTGAAAGTGTGTTTCTTGTTGTCTAAATCAACTGCGAATGTGAAGTTGTAATTGCTAGAATGTGGTGATGTGATTATGTGCACTATAAATGTGTGTTTGAACTTTGATATGTGCAATATGTTGGCCTAGTTGTTGAGGTTATGCAGGTTGTAAATGTTTGAGTATCGCGAAACATGTTGTGAAAAGAAGGTCATGACTTGGTTCGATGCAAGGTTCTAGATAAAACTACGAGTTGATTCGTAAGAAAGATCAGAACACGTCTTGTGCTTAATGTAATAACCATGTTACTGTCTAGGTGTATCTTGGGGATGTGTGGGTTGTGGTGCTGAATTAATTAGAATGGTTGGTTCGTGTATTGTGGGATTGACTTGGGGTTGGGGTAGACAATGATTTTTTCTAGCTCAGAGGATTATCCTAAAAATTGCTTGGTAAAGCTGGGAACCTTTGTGAAATTTAGAAAGGAGAAAAACCCCAGAAATTTTTTGGCTTGGGTTCTCATTCCGTCTGAGCAGCTGGGGCGAGATCGCCAGAGCGAGATTTCTCCCGCCAAGGCGAGATCGCCAGAGCGTGATTTCTCCCACCAGAGCGGGATGAGGCGAGGCAGAACCTCAGTCTGCCTTCTCTGTTTTCCGAAGTTACCCAAATAAACCCCAAATGGTATTCGGGCTAACCACTGTAATTCATTCAATGTTCAGCAAATCGAGAATAAATTATAAAACTTAGAAATTGATTATATACTGTGAAAAACAACAGAAAACCAGCATCCACGTGCTACAGAAACTTAGTAAAAATGAAAAGATAAAATAAAGTTTTGTTCAATACATTCCTAAGAGGGTCAAAAACCTCATCAAGAACCCTGGACTGGGAGGTGTCATCATCAGAGTCTAGATCCTACGGGGGAACCAGGCCGTTTACAGCCTCATCCATGAAAGTGAATTACTGGAAATATCCATTCTCAACTATGGGAATCTTCTGTCTGGGGGCGACGCATGTGAACATGATTTTCACCACCTTCCATATTCAGACCATCATTCGGTGCCTCTCCAGACCCTTTTTTATCTCCTAGCGCAGCTCCCGACAGAGCATCTCAACCTCTAAGGCGGTGCTGGGGGAATCAGAGTAGTGTCAGCAAGTCCTCCTCCACCTTTGCACCCAAGAGTGGGGGTTGGGACTGGGTGGAACAAGTGCGGTCGCCTCCCTCACCGTCTGACTCTGCAGCCGTCTGACTATTGTTGGCCCTGTCCATCCTCCTCCTATTGCTCCGATAAGTAGAGCCCTGTCTAACCCAAATATTGTGAAGGGGAGATCCATAAGAAGTACCTCATCAGTATCTAAGAGGGGCACCCCCACCTGTTTGCACAGCGCAGTCATGAGTACGGTTAGGAAGAATGCCTTCTTATCACCTCGATAGAACATCTTCCACTCCAAAATAATCTGCGGCCCTACATTCATATCAATACCCTACACCGAGCACGCAACCACCAAGGCCCGAGAAAATGTCACATAAGTGCGGTTACCCAACAGGTGAATCCTCCTAGTAACCAAGTAAAGCCGCCTATTAGCCTCAGGTGACCAGTCCGCGCTAGTGAATCCCTTAGAAGTAGGCCAATAGACTCTGTCTCGATGTACATGCTCCACCAGTGCGTCTCTCAGCTAGCCCAGATCCATTTCCCTCAGCTTGGCCTCGTACTCCGCATTTGATACCTCGGGCAACTCTAACACCTCATTTATGGCAGTTGCATTCATGGGGATGTCAACTCCTCGGATGCGGATGATGGGGTGAGGGTCATCCCAGCGGACGATGGGCAGGATATCATAGAACTCCCTCATCCAATCGACACGTGCTCCAGGGGGAGCCTTAGTCAGTGAAGCCCATCTGAACTCCATTAGGCGAGCATAGAAAGCAGGCGCCTTCTCCTCCAATTTAAGTGAAATGAAGCCCCTCTCACAGAAAAAATTATTCTTCCAACAGTCATGGAATCTTTCTTGACTAGCAGTTTTGGGAAATCGGAAAAAAGAAAAAATTTCCTTATTTAGACCTGCCATTGAGAGAAGCATGTAGGGGTTGGAAGATATACGTTAGAACGCGATAGGATTAGACAATTTAAGGTTAAAGAGGGAAGAGAGAATTTTTCTAAGTTAAGGGATTTAGACCACTACCCCACGGGAACCCGCTATAGCGGCCCAAATCCCGCCATAGCGGGAAGAGGGAGGCTGCCAGAGCTGGATGAAGCTCGCTAGAGCGGCCTTCATCTAGGACGAACACCAGGCGCGATCATGGCACCCTTTTTCCCAAAAAATCCCCATTTGTTTCATAGAATTTTAATAGATCAGAGTATAATAAGTAACCAAGAACCTAATTATGTAACTATATTAACGAATAAACCCCTAAGTAGTACCCAATTCCAAGTTTCCTATCAGGAGACCTTTAAACTTCTCCCAAACTTTTGGTACCGATTTGACCATATTTTTATGAAATCCTTACGCCTAGGACGTTGTGGAGACATTGGGGACGTGAGGGGAGGATCCATGCTACGGTTTTCTAGCAAATCAAGCAACTAATATTCAAGGTTTTGAATAACTACCCTAAGGCATTCCTAATCAAACTATTATCATCATGCATTCGTAGTTAAGAATGTAATGAAGTAAAGAGAGTAAGGATCAGGAGAATTACCTTATTTTTGACGTTCAAAATGAAGGGTTGAGAGAGTTTTGGGTATTTTGAAAGTGAAGAGGAGGAAATGGGGAAACCATTCCCCTTTCCCACCTTTACTATTTCGGATCTCCCGCTACAGCGGGAGATGCCTCGCCACAGTAGCCCTGCCTCAACGAAAGGGCTATCGCCCTGGCGGGGTCAGGCCGTAAAAGTTGGATGCATTCTTTCCTCGTGTGTTGCCTCAATATCCATCGGGTCCCTTGAGTATAGCTCCTTCTATATGTCAGTTGGGAAAATTGCCATCCATCGTGGTGCCGTAATGGGCCAGATCACTAGTTAAAAGCACCCAGAGATAGGCGTTTGATAATCCATTCGCTAGTCATTTAGGGACGAACGAGGGGTAAATTGGTATCTATTGTAACGACCCAAACAATCATTATTTAGGAAAAGTGAATCTTCAAGAAAATGCTAGGCCACTGTCCTGCCAGGATGGGCCAGATGCCACTAGGGTGGCGGTGCCATGAAGGGGTAAGCTATCGCCAGAGAGGGATAGGTGACACAAAATGTAAATCATGTGAAACCTTATTTTCTTCTTCTTCCTAAAACACCTAATTTAGATGTAAACCACCCTAGAAACCCCCCAAAAGCTGCTCTAAGCTTCAGAAGGAAGAAGAAGGAGATTCCTAGCGTAAGAAGAGCGGTGGATTATGGATTTCCAGTAAAGATAACCATCACAAAGTCCAGAAACAAGAATTGAAGCCAAAAACTCTATGCAGCTGCTTGGCGCCCAGGTAGGCTAGGTGTTATTAATTGAGTAGTTATGAATCTTTGACCACTGCATAGTATAACAATAATCAATGGTAGGATTTATGCGTAGGCCTTCGTGCACCAAATAAAAGATGATTAAATCATTGGATGAAGCCTTAGATGATGAACTAGGGCTAGTGTGGTTGAGTTATTGACTAAGTGATATATGTCGATAAATACTTAATTGTGATGGTTGTTATTTCATATTAGTGTGATGTATATTGGTAATTACTTCGTTATAATGCATGTATGTATGTAAATATTGGGTTATGGATCACACTAATCGTATATGAGGATAATTGAATGGGGTATACCATGAATCATGACTTGATTGAATGATTATGTGAAAATACTTGTGATTGTGATTGTGGCTTGTTACTTGGATTGGGTGTTGTGTTCCGACACACTAATATTGAATCATTCGCCACGTATCCACATAATTATGGGATCGGTTACCACGTACCTACATAGAAATTGGAACAGGTGTAACGATCCGACACGCTAACTTGGAACGCGTACCATTTACCGGTACACTAATATTTTTAATGTGGGTTTCATGAGAGGACCATTAACTTGACATAACTGTGTAATTGGAGAATCGTGAAATTGTACGTTGTTCGTAAGTGATAATTGATATTGTTTTCCTCAGAATTGTTAAATGATTATGATGACCTATATCTGATTGATTCTACTATGTTGAGTAAACTGATTAAGCGTCTCATTTGTTGAATGAACCGGAAAGAATAAGTTCAAACCGGAATGTGATGCAGTATGTGGAAAGGGTTCAAAGGTCGTAACATTTGAGAGAAAGGGGTTGTACGTGTGTTGCAAGGGCGAGAAGTGAAGGTAGTGTACATAATGTAGATACTTAGGTAGATTTCACTTGGAGAAAGGGATTCGTGAGTGGTTAGTCGGAATGCTTGTAGTTGTATTCATGTGCTCTATGCATTAGAATGGTTAGACTATGATCAAGAACCTAGTAAGTAGGTTGACTGAGAAGGTGGGTAGTAGTAAGGGTGCTTGTGTAATTCTGAGGTATTCGAGAGATGGTAAGTGTGGAGAAACGAGTGATTTATTGCATGTTCTTGCTAGTTGATTTCTTATGCTATGCGATAGCATCGGGTTGAACGATGATGCCTACTAGTACATGTGGTTTTGTACTGATACTACTCTTGCTATGCCTTTTGGCATAGTCTGGATGCAGGGTCGGTTATGTTTCATTAGGTGAAGACGAAGTAAATCTCCAGCAGTTAATTACTTTGTAAGTCTTAACTGTGAGTCATTTATAAAGCTCTTGTTTATAAAAATATTACATGAAATTCCTTTATTGTTCTATTTTCTTAATTTTCCGCATGATTTTAATTGTTGGGATATGAGGGTTCTCTTACTCAGGTGTTAGTATGTAGGTATCCGCACTACCCGGTGGGTTGGGTCATGATACTAGCCTGCACAAATGGGTGCTTTAGGTGTTGAAAGAGTGGTCACAACATGAGATGTTGCTCGACACTCATGGAAAAAGGGAGAGAGGCCAAACGAGCTTATCTTAGTGCTCCGGATCCCAATGCTCCAAAACCCAGTCGCTTCTATGCACTCCGGTCTATGAAGGACCAAGCAGGCTCTCTGGATGAAGACACTGGTATGCTGATAGTTTCCATATAGATGTAAATGTTTTATTAGATCTTGAGGCTTTTTTTTAGACTTTGATGTTATCCTTGGTAGGGTATGGATGCATTATTCCTATACCTCTATTGATTTTAGAACCTGGTATGGTTGTTATGAGTTTTTGGTTATGTCATTTGGGATTTCTTGAAAGAAGTGGTACTTGGGGAATTACTAAGGGTTTTCTCCCAAGGGGGAGATGGTGTGCTTAGATAGCAAAGTTTTGGACTATCCCAATATCCTCATCTCTTTCTTCTACTCCTACTCTAGTTTGAGACAAAGAGTTTCTTTTACCTTGTATTATGTTTTAGAGTCATGAGTGTTTTATGTGTTTCCATGATTTCCTTATGTTGTGCATGTTCTGGAGAAATTCATGTCTAGTAAGAAAATGAGTTTTCATGACTTATGTTCCTCATGTTGTTGTGCATCTAGTATGAGTTGCCTATTTGACTACATGAGATGACTTGATGAACATGCCTTATGTGTATATGATTTTCTTGAGTAGTTGGCATAATGGTTTCATGGATTTTGTTCAGTATACTTTTAGTTTAAGAATGCAGTTCCTCTTATGAACATATGAAATGTTGAGTTTCATGAATAATGGGTTCCTTGTGTTGCATTGAGTATGTTTGAGATGGAGTTGAAGCTTCCTCCTTTGAATTGTGCATTATTTTGATGTTTTGATGCATGAAGGACTGCTAGTCTTGAGTCTTTAATTTCGTAAGGTGTCTAGATCGTCATTCGAGGACAAATGCTCCCAAGGGGGAGATAATGTAACACCCCGGAAACTAGTAGGCTAAACTAGAGATAAACGTGAGGGTTCACGTCACGGAAGAAGGGCAAGAGGCAAGGAAAGTGGGCAAGGGCCAAGGCACTGTCCACCATGACTATGAGGGTCTTCATGACCCGTGGCGGCCACCACGCCCCGTGGCGGCCACCACGCCCCGTGGCGGCCACCACGCCCCGTGGTGGTGAGGCAGTAGCCTCCCTAATGCTGCCCCAGAAATGCTCCCCTTCACGAGCTACTTCACGGCTCGTGGTGAAGACCAAAGCCCATGAGAAGGCTCGTGGGGTTGCCTTCACCTTGTCGGGGACATTTCAAGGTTGCCTATCTACTGGTAAAGGGACCACGGGAACCTGCAAGGGTCGTGGTGCCTTTGACGGATCGTGAAGGTGGCAGTAGTGCCTGACACTAGGCTGCCTAAGGAGGGTTATTTTGGGAGATTCCTAATTAAGTGGGTATTAAGTGGGGTACTTTTGTATGGTCTTAGTACACCTATATAAGCTATTATAACCCTTTGACCACCCCAAATAATGTCATTTTTTCCAAAAGCCCCAAAAGATCCTAAAGTTCATCCTCACAAAAATTCTATCTCTAGAACTTGAAGGGAAAAAAATAAGGAAGTTGGAGCTAGGGTTGAAAGAGCAAGGTTTTCTTGTAAAATTCATTGGATTTCATTGCTAATGTATGGTAGTCCTTCATCCACGGATAGTTTTCATCCATGGAGTCCCTTCAAAACTCAATTTCAAAGATTGAAATTTTCCCAAAAGCTAGGGTTTGACTCTAAGTCATGGATTTCTTACAAAAATTATTCTAATGATTTATTACCTTATATTATGATTGAATTGATGATTATTGTGGTTTTTATGATGAAATTTTCCAAGAATCCATGAAATCCCCTAAATTCCCAATTATGATCTTATGATGTGGGTTTGTTGATAGAAGAAGGATATTATGAGATTATGCTTATAGTAATTGAGTTATTTGAATCATGTTATTATTCATGTATAATGTAGTAATTCTAGATGTGTTGATCTAATATGATCTTTGATCCTTGAAGGGTAAAGTAGGAGAATTATGCATAATTATGAGATTTATGTATGTGCTTTAAGAACAGTTTGAGAGTGAAGTGTCCATGATTATGAAAATGTTGTTGTGATGATTGAAATCCTATTCTCATGAACACATAATGAACATGATGTGAAAGGTTTTCTCACATAATGATGAGTCTAAGGTTGAAAGGCCTTCTCACCTATTGAATATAAATGAAAACGTGGACGGTGAAATAATATTCTAACGCATGATCTAAGAGTTATCCTAATGAGCTCTTTTGGATTGATTTTCAAATGCATTCTTCCATAATACATGAATCAAGTTATTACTAAATAAAGTATTACATGGGAATTATATATGCTTAGCACCGAGTTGATATTGATATGAGATGGAAGCGCTCACGTGAGTTGAGCCCGAGTTTCTAGGAGCAATCTATTGAGATGGATGCCCTCACGTGAGTTGAGCTCGGGTATCTAGTAATAATCACCTTGTCCTAGAACTACGTGCCCCCATAGGTTATTTAGTTATTGGATCTACCTAAGCTAAATTAATGGTTCTACCTTAGGCAAGTATGACAACCCTTTTCTGTGCGGGTCACACCAAATTCCATGTTAAGCTCGCATGGTCTATGTCGGTTAAGGATAATTCCCACAAGGTCAAGTCTAGTATGAACTATGGCTACCCAAGAAGCTTTACTTAGTATGGGTGAGAGTATGCGATCTCATTCATGCATTGCACAAGTATGCTTTGAGGGTAGTTGTGGTATGTTCCTCTTATGTTATGATAATTTATGTAATGAATATGCTTATGACTATGTGTTAAGGATGTTTGATGTGAGGACTACTTGTAATGGTGTACACTTAACTTGGATTGTTGTTATAAGGTGTTTTCCTTGTTATGATTGACTAAAAGTGAATGTTCCCTTGTCTATGAGAAATAAGCTAAGAATGAGATCGAAAGATGGTAAACATGAATGAGGGCCTAATGTGACTTGCTTAGAATGGGTAGGATTATGGGGTCTTATCCATGCATTGCAAAAGATTCCCTTGAGGTGGCTCATGATGTGTTTTACTTCTATTATGCTAAAACTAGGTTGCATTAATTATGTCTGTCTATTTTATCTCTTATGCTCACAAGTTATTATTATTGTCTACCATGTTATAGCCTAAGTCTTATTATGATGTCTCTTATGCATATGACTTATGTTTCTAAACTATCTTCAACATGATGGTTTAACTTAGCAAAGTCCATGCATTCAACTAAAATGTCCCTCTTAGCATGTTTTCAAGGTTTTTATGCATGACTATCATACTTAGTGCATTTTTGTACCAACCCATATTTTTCTACATTTTTCCAAGTGTAGGGTCCGGTTCTCAAGGTGGTCCCCATTGTGGCTAAAGCTTGGATTTGATCATTTCTCTTCGCTTGTTGGTGAGTCCTCATGATTCGAGGATGGATGATTTTATTTAGTAGTTTCATTCTCGTATTTCCTTTTTGGACTTAGTTGTATGGGTTGTGTCACTATTTAATTCAAGTATTATAATAGATGGATATATTAAGACGAGTCTAGAATTCCGCACTATTTTTATGATAACTTTTTAAGACTTCAAATGTGTTTTACTCTGTATTGTTCTAATGCTTTATGTTATGATATGCTAAGTGGGTTACATGGTGCCTTTCGGGGTACTATGTGCCATGTTACATCTAGGGGATACCCCTGGGTCGTAACACCAAATTTCTTAACCATTAAGATTTAGACCTTCATTAAGTGCAAACAAATGAGGTCTTAAATTTTATAGAAGTGAAGGCAGAGTTATATGGAACCTAGTGAATTTATTAGAAATTTTTCATCGAAAAATTACATAATATACGTAGGATCATTTTGTAAAAAAATTAATATATATATATATATTTAACGTTGAAGCCCTTCAGCATAAGCCAAAAGCTTGGTTTTGTGATAAAGGAGGTTCTAGATTTTGCAAGGTGGGCATATGTTTGTGTGTGTTCGAGTCCAACCAACTACCTTTTTCCCCATATTTTAGTCTTCTCTTTGTTTTTACATTTAGTTCGATCATATCAATTTCTTTTCGTTCATATTTAATCGGATCCATTTATTTATAGAATTAAGAGCTAATTTCAGAACACATATATTATTGGGACGTTCTTTTCTTTTGTATGTTCCTCTCACAAATTACGTTTACCCTTCTGTACATATTATGAAAAATATGATATTATTTCTACTTATGCAGAAAAATACGGACAAACCCAAAAATGAGAACTTTGGCTTTGTAGAAAATTAATTACTGTTAGAATTGATTTTCAAAATATCTTTTCTACGATCTATTTATTTTTCAAAGTAAAAGTAATCATTTTTGTTCTAGAAATCAAACCTCACAGACAATAATTTTTTCAAGATATCTACAAAATGTTAAAAAAATTAGATTTAATTTAAATTATGCATAGACTAAGTGTCATGATCCAAAATGGATTATAAGTGGAACCCACACTTGATCTTCTAGGTGGGTGAACAACCAAATGCAACCCCAACTTATATTAGCTATTCAACTTATGAAATACGACAATAATTCAGAAACTCAAATCTTATTACAGTAATAAATAAAATCAACTAGAGTCTATTACATATCATTCACAAAACCTGAAAGTCATCATATCAAGGACATATAATCTCAAATATCAATTCTAAGAGTATCAAAGAAACAAAAATAAATGAATAAAATAGTTTGTGTCCGAAAATTAAGGACATCATATCATGCTCGAGAAATTCCAAGCTAGAAGGAATATCACACCCTGGAATCTAATGTACTTGAGACTGGCTAGAGTTGAAGGAGAGTTGAAGTCGGTGGTACATTTGTTGTTGTTACACCTCAACCTCAGAAAAGAGATAAAAAAAATTAAAAAAACTAACTTGGAAAGAGATAATTTGAGATTTGTTCAAGTTAAGCTTAAAATGTGAGTTTTGGGTCAACTTCAAACGACCATAACTTTCAATACAGGATGAATTCTATAAGATATAAAACGAAAGGCCTTGGAATCCTCTTTCCAACGCCACCGAATTTGTTCATTTTTGAGTTTGGATGAGGGAGATATGCCCGTTTGAAGTCAGCCTATTCAGTTAAGGAAACTTACCCGAATTAATAAAGGATATTTTGGTATTTTCTTTACCCCATCATCTTTAAACGTTCTTAGTAATATTTTAGGGGTCAAAACTTATTTGGTCAGTTTTAACAATCATAAATATGCTTAGGGTTTTGAGAAGAGTTCAAGAGAAGAAAAGAGGAAAGGTTCAAGGCGTTCTTCAAGATTCTTGAGATTTGTCGAGGATTTCACCAAGGGTTTGATCCCTATGAGGTATCTAATCTCTCATAGTATTGTCTTCGTTCACACACACGCCAATCCTGTGATTTTAAATCCGGAATTGTGTTCTTGAGGTTGAATGACTTGAGTTCTTGATGAGTTTTTTGAAGTTTCATTCTTAAATTGTTAATATTGAGTTTCATGAGTTGTTGAGAGGAATGTTAGGAGTTTGAGGGTTTTTTTGAGTAGATATTTGTGTATTTATGTTGGTTATTAGAATCTAAGTGAGTTGGGAAGAAACCATTCGATTCTAGGCGAATTACTGCCAAAAATTGAAGAAGAAAGAGTTCTGGGGAGACGTTGGGCAGCGCGCCCCATATGCGCCAGAAGGTCTATGGCGGCGCACGCCAGCATTGCGCCACATTTGAGTCTCTGAAAGTCAGGGTGCCAGTAGTGCGCCAGGGTCACCTGCCCTCACCCTTTTTCAGTCAATTGCTCCGTATGAGTACTCTTAAAGTGTACCTTCACTTCCTTCTGATTCTAACTACTCTAAACTACATTTAAACATAGAGAGATCCTTCATAACATGAATCATAAACCTTTAATTCATAATTAAAATTCAAGGTAGGGTTAAGAGTAAAGTCTTGAGAGTTCTTTCGAGTTATTTTGAGAAGTCTTTTACAATCTTTTAAAACTTTTTTTAAGACTTGAGCACTTCAGTGAGGATGAGGAAAGTTGAGTTTCATTTTTCAGAATGAATATATGGGAACTAAGTATTCTAAAGTGTAACACCCTGGACTTATTAAAGGAGTGCCTACTAAAAATTTAGAACCTACAGGTGCCTACCACGAAGACCACAGACGGTCCGTAGGGGAGACCACAGACGGTCCATAAGTGGAACCACGGACCGTAGGTGTGGTCCGTGGGTTGGCCAGCCTGGAAATTTGATTGAGGCCCAAAGTTAAGGCTAGAAGTATGGACCGTAGGTCAGACCACAGTTCGTGGTTCAATGGCCCAAGAACATAGTCTTTGACCACCATCAACTCTCTTGCAAGACAAACCGTAGGTCCATCCATGGTTCGTCGATGGGTGGTCGTAGGTCATCACCTGACAGTTATTTTTTGGGGTCAGTTAGGTCTTTTCCTAATTAATTAATTCCTATATGATGTCATTTTGCCTAAGATTAGAACCCTTAAATAAGCCTTTTTACCCCCAAATTTACCTTATTTAATTCATTCTTCCCAATTCCCCAAAAGAAATCAAATCTCCTCCCAAATATTCTCTCTCTAGAAAACTTGAAGAAGAAGAAGAAGAAGATTCAACCTAGGGTTTCAAGCTAAGGCCTCAATTCCTCCACTGAATATAAGCAATTGGACTTGAGGTATGGTAGTTTTCATCCATGAATATCTTTCATTCATGTATTCCCTGAATTCCTCTATCCCAAAAGGTAGAATTTTCCAAATTAGCTAGGACTTTCTTCAATCACCATGGGTTCTTTTTATTATTGATATTATTGATTGAATTATGTTTTAAATCCATGAATTGCTGATTTACAGTGCTTTTATGATGTTTCTCCTATGAACCCACGGAAACCCTCATATTTCCAAATTGTGATCTCATAATGTGGGTTGTTGATTATGAAAGAGGAGTTTTATGATCTAAAGCATGAAGTAATAGAATACATGAATTTATGATAAAATCCCTATGTAATTCTTGAAGTCTAGATTTGTGGATTGAAAGTAAGCTTCGAACCTTGAAAGGGCAAAGTATGAGTTTATGCATGATCTTATGAAACCTATGTAAATGTTAAGGGTGCTTTGAGAGTAAAGTGCCAATTGATGATGTTCTATGTTGTGTTGTTAAAGGATATTCTCATAAACACATACTAGAATGATGTAAAAGGTTTTCTCACATAAAAAGGATTCTAGGTTGAAAGGCTATTCTCACCTAATTGAATCAATGAATAAGAGCTATCCTAATTAAATTAGCTTGGATTGGTGGTACAAGGAAGCCTTTCCATGAATGTTAAGAATAAGTAATAATTGACAATTCCATGGGAATTATGCTTAGCACCAAGTGGATATTGACATTGAGATGGAAGCTCTCCCGTTAGTAGAGGTCGGGTTTCTAGAAGAAGTCTCATGAGATGGAAGCTCTCCCATTAGTACAACCGAGTTTTAAGTAACAATCTCCTTATCCCATAAACTATGTGCCCTCATATGATGATTAGCTAGTGGATTCACTTAAGCTAGAAGTTCATGGTTCTACCTCAGGCAAGTAGAACTACCCTTTTAGGTTTGGGAGACACCGGGGGATCATGTTATAGCTCACATGGTCTCTATGTTGGTTAAGGCTAATTTTCCCACAACAAGATAATTAATGAACTAAAATTACTTAAAGAAGTATCTCATATGTGTTCAAAGACTTAAAGATGATATAGCTAGCATTGACCATGATGTTATGAATTATGTTTCCTAACTCTCTTATATCATGTTTAATTGGTCAATTAAATGTCATGAAATGAAATGTTCTTTTTTGCATGTTTTAATTGTTTTTATGCATAGCTATCATACTTAGTGCATTTTTGTACTAACACATACTCTTGCCTACATTATTCCCAAATGTAGGATCCAACCGGCAGGGTTCCCATTATAGTGGCTAGAGCTTGGACTTTGATTCTTTCCCGAGCTTGGTCAGTCCTGTGGTTCGAGGATGGAAGTTATTGTTATAGTTTTTGTATTGTATTTCCTTTTTCGGACATTATGTATGGGTTACACCCAATTTCATTCGATTGTAATAGATGGCTATTATGAGAAATGAGTTTAGACTTCCGCTTTTCTATAGAACTGTTTTGGACTTAAAATGACTGTTTTACTCTTTATTGTTCTATTTCTTATGTTATGAAAGCTAACTGGCTTGTATGGAGTTCTTTAATGTTTTATATGCCTTGTCACATCTAGGGGATACCCTTGGGTCGTGACAAACTTGGTTATCAGAGCACAAGGTTAAAATGGTCCTAGGATACCTCAAAATCCACGTCTAGTAGAGTCTTGTTCAGGAGTGTGAATCGCGCCACATTTATGAATGAGAGGCTACAAGATGATTATGCAACTTCACTTCTTTCATTACTCTAAAGTCATGCAATAGAGTTTAACTCTATAAATTCTTCCTTTCTTTCCTTACCTTATGCTCTTCGGGAAATGTTTACTCGAAGGGATTATGCTAGAAGGAATGTGAGGGAGAATGTGGAACAAGAAGCTCCTTCCTAAGCTTCGATAGATCCCTTGGCCGAACAAGTTAGAAATACGAAGTTTAGATCAAATTTTCAAGTGTTGGCTCGAGCTGTACGGCCCAAGCCAATAGAGTGGTGGTAGTACATGTGAACCCAAATGTGGGTATGGCGACTTCAAGAGTAAGGTACTTTATCAGGATGAACCCTCCGGAATTCCATGGCTCCAAGGTTGAGGAAGATTCTCAAGAGTTTATCGACGAGGTCTATAAGTTACTTGCTATCATGGGAGTGACCCCGGTAGAAAAGGTGGAATTGACCGTTTATCAATTGAAAAGTTTTTCTCAAGTGTATTACAACCAATGGAATGAGGCAAGATCGGTGGGAGCGAGTCTCATTGAGTGGGAAATGTTCAAATCCACCTTTCTTGATAGGTTCTTTCCCCTTGAGATGAGGGAAGCAAAGGTTCTTGAGTTCATTAACCTTCATCAAGGAAGCATTAGTGTGAAGGAATATGCTCTAAAGTTCACTCAGTTGTCCAAATATTCTCAAATAATGGTTGTCGATTCTAGGGCAATGATGAGTAAGTTTGTGTCGGGTGTGTCTGAAATGGTGGTTAAAGAGTGTCGTACCACCATGCTCATTGGTAACATGGACATTTCCCATCTCATGGTGCATTCAAAAGAAATTGAATAAGAGAAACTCAAGGAAAAGTATAGGGAGGAAAAAAGGGCTAAGACGGATGATGGTAATTTCTCTCATGCTAGATCCGATGGACATGGTCATCCTAAGTTTCGACAAGGATTTTTCTGGTCAAGGTTCCTCTAATACTCCACCTAAGTTTAACAAGGATAGGGTGTCTAAAGCTAGACCTCAAGGAGTTAATGGTGGTGGTTCTTCGTTGGCTAGGTCTACGTGTGCTAAATGTGGGAAGAAGCATGATGTTAAATGCCTAGCCGACACTGATGGTTGCTTTAGTTGTGGGAAGAGTGGACACAACATGAGAGATTTCCCCATGCTTGCGGCTAAAGGTAGAGAGGGCAAGCAATCTCCTCCTAGCGGTTCAAATTCCAATGCTCCAAAGCAAAACCGCTTCTATGCTCTCCAAAGCCGAGGTGAGCAAAACAGTTCTACAGATGTAGTTATCGGTATGCGAATTTTTTTTCAACTTGATGTATATCCTTTGCTTGATCCTGGTGCTACTTTGTTCTTTGTAACGCCATATGTGGCCATGAAGTTTGATGTGCTCCCCGATGTATTGTTAGAACCTTTTTTTGTCTTTACTCTTGTTGGTTATTCTGTGGTGGATAAGAGGGTCTATAGAAAGTGTCATGTTTCCTTATCCCATAGAGTTACTCTAGTTGACTTGTCAGAATTTGATATGTTAGATTTTGATGTTATCTTTGGGATGGATTAGTTGCATTCTTGTTATAATTCCATAGATTATAGGACTCGTGTGGTCAGATTTCAATTTCCAAATGAGCCTATCATAGAGTGGAAAGGGGGAAATTCCATGCCTAAAGGTCAGTTTGTCTCTTATCTTAAAGCTAAAAAGATGATCTCTAAAGGTTGCATTTATAATCTAGTTAGGGTAAGAAATGAAGATTCTGAAACCCCTACTCTTGAGTCTGTCCCTGTCGTAAATCAGTTTCCAGAAGTATTCCTAGATGACTTGGCCAGTATTCCTCCCAAAAGGGAAATAGACTTCTGCATTGACCTTCTCCCTAATATGCAACCTATCTCTATTCCTCCTAATATAATGACTCCGACGAAACTTAAGGAGTTGAAAGATCAATTGAAGGATTTGTTGGATAAGGGTTTCATTCAATCGAGTATATCTCCATGGGGTGCTCCAGTTTTGTTTGTAAGGAAGAAAGATAGTTCCCTCCATATGTGTATTGATTATCGTCAGTTGAATAAGGTGACCAATAAGAATAAGTATCCTCTTCCAAGAATAGATGATTTGTTTGACCAACTTCAGGGGGCAAGTTCTTCCTCTACGATTGATCTTCGTTCGGCTTATCACCAATTGTGGGTGAAAGAAGATATTCTGAAGATGGTTTTTAGAACCTGATATGGTCATTATGAGTTTTTGGTGATGTCGTTTGGGTTGACTAATGCTCCGGCGACATTTATGAAATTGATGAATATGGTGTTTAGACAATACCTTGACATGTTTGTAATTGTGTTTATGGATGATATTTTGATCTATTCGAGGAGTGAGGATGAGCATATCGATCATTTGAGGATCGTGTTGCAAATTCTTAAGGACCAACTAATATTTGCAAAGTTTAGCAAATGTGAATTTTGGTTAAGGTCCATAGATTTTCTTGGACATAATGTTCCAAGCAAGGGTATTGAGGTAGATCCAAAGAAGACGAACGTGGTCAAGAGTTTGCCTAGACCTCTAACTCCTTCGGATATTATAAGCTTTTTGGGTTTGGCCGGTTACTATAGAAGGTTTGTTGAGAGATTCTCCTCCATTGCTTCTCCTTTGACGGATTTGACTCAAAAGAAGGCTAAATTTATATGGTCTGAAGCTTGTGAGAAAAGTTTCCAAAATTTGAAAGATACACTTACTTCCGCTCCGGTGTTGACCTTACCGGAAGGTACGAATGGCTTTGTTGTATATTGTAATGCCTTTAGAGTTGGGTTGGGACGTGTGGTTATGCAAAATGCTAAAGTTGTTGCCTATGGTTCGAGGTGCCTTAAGATCCATGAGAAGAATTATCCTACCCATGACCTTGAGTTAGCGGCGGTTGTTTTTGCCTTAAAAATATGGAGGCATTATTTGTATGGGGTCCATGTTGATGTGTTCACCTATCATAAGAGTTTGCAACGTGTTTATTCAAAAGAGTTTTAATCTTCGCTAATGAAGGTGTCTATAATTATTGAAGGATTATGACATGAGTGTTCTCTATCACCCCGGTAAAGTAAATGTGGTACCGGATGCTCTTAGTCGACTATCAATGGGTAGTGTTACTGATGTTGAGGATGAAAAGAAAGAGTTTGTTTGAGATTTTTATAGCTTGGCTCAATTAGGTGTTCAACTAGTGGGTTCCACTAAGGGTGGTGTTATGGTTCATAATGGGTCTGAATCAAGTTTTGTGATGGATGTGAAGTCTAAGCAAAGTTTTGATCCAATTTTGGTAGAATTGAAAGAGGTAGTGCTCAAAAAGACCGTTGAGGCTTTCTCCTAAGGAGGAGATGGGGTACTTAGATATCAAGGTCAGTTATGTATCTTGAATGATTATGACTTGAGGGAACAGATCTTGGCAAAAGCCCATAGTTCTCGGTATTCTAGTCACTCGGGAGCCACAAAGATGTACAGTCATTTGCGAAAGATTTATTGGTAGAATGGGATGAAAATGTTGCAAAATTTATGACTAAGTGTCCTAATTGTCAACAAGTGAAGGTTGAGCATCAAAGACCATGAGGTTTATCCCAAGACATTGGTATTCCTACTTAGAAGTGGGAAGATGTGAATATGGACTTTATTGTAGGGTTGCCACGTACTCGGCGACAACTTGACTCGATTTGGGTAATAGTGGATCAGATGACTAAATCTGTTCATTTCATTCCCGTCAAGGTTTCCTCTTCGGTGGAATATTATGCTAAGTTGTATTTGAGAGTGATGGTAGGTTGCATGGAGTGCCCTTGTCCATAATTTCCGATCGAGGTACCCAATTCCCTTCCAAGTTTTGGAAGTCATTCCAAAAGGGTCTTGGTACAAAGGTTAAGCTTAGCACAATATTTAATCCCCAAATCGATTGGCAAGTGGAGCCTACTATTGAGACTTTGGAGGACATGTTGAGGGCTTGTGTGATTGATTTTAAGGGCAATTGGGATGCCCATTTTCCATTAGTTGAGTTTGCTTATAATAATATTTATCAGTCGAGTATTGATATGGTTCCATTTGAGGTTCTTTATGGTAGGTGATGTAGGTCTCGTATAGGATGGATTGAAGTGGGTAAAGTTTTTCTCATAGGTCTGGAATCTGTACATGAGGCCATAGAGAAGATTCAGATTATTAGAGACGGGTTGAAAATGGCTCAAAATCGACAAAACTCATATGCCGATGTTAGAAGAAGGGATCTTGAGTTTGATGTTCATGATTGGGTTTACTTGAAAATATCACCCACGAAGGGTGTAATGAGGTTTGGTAAGAAAGGGAATCTTAGTCCTCATTTCGTAGGCCCATATGAGATTTTGAGGCGTGTTGGTAAGGTTGCATATGAGCTTAAGCTTGATTTGCCAAACGAGTTGGCATCGGTGCATCCGGTTTTCCATGTCTCTATATTGAAGAAATGTGTTGGGGATCCAACATCCATAGTTTTCTTAGAGGGTTTGGAAGTTAAAGAGAATTTTTCTTATGAAGAGGTTCCGGTTGAGATTTTAGACCGGCAAGTCAAGATGTTGAGAAACAAGGAAGTTGCTTCCGTAAAAGTGCAATGGATGAATCATTTAGTTGAGGGTGCTACTTGGGACGACGAGGCTGATAAGATGTCCCAATATCCTCAGTTCTTTCCTTTTACTGCTACTCTAGCTTGAGGTAATGAGTTCCTCTTGGTTGTTCCTTGTTTTGGGAGTCATGGGTGTTTTATGTGTTTTCCATGATTTCTTTATGTTTTGCATCTTCATGAAAAAGCTTAAGTTTTGAAAGAAATGACTTATATGATTTATTCTCCTCATGTTGATTGTTCATTGAGTATGAGTTGCCTATAAACTACTTGAGATGATTGTTGAACATGCATTAGATATGCTTTTGAGAACTACTTACATATTGGCTCCATGAGATTGTGTTGAGCATGGTTTTAGCTTGGAGAAGGTAGTTCCTCATTGAGCATGAGAAAATTTCAAATTTCATGCATATTGGTTTTTTAGTTGTAGTTCCTACTTCCTTTTGATGCATTGAGTATGTTTAACTTGAAGTTGATGTTTCCTACTTTATTATGTTCATTTTTATGAGATTGCATGCATGATGGGCTGTTAGAGTTAGATTCACCCCTATGTTAGACTTTGAGAACGTCCTAGCTTGGAGTCGATAGTTCCTTCTTGGTTACATGTATTGCATTGTTAGGTTGGGTTGTTAGTTCCTCTCCTACTCTCTTAGAACCAGTTTGATCTCATTCGAAGATGAATGATCTCAAGGGGAAGATATTGTAACACTCCAGACTCGATAGAGGGAAGCCTACCGAAAATTCAGAACCTACAGGTGCCATCCACAAGGACCATAAATGGTCCGTAAGTTGAACCACGGACCGTAGGTGTGGTCTGTGGGTTAGCCACCCTGGCAAGTTAATTGAGGCCCAGAGCTAAGGTCAGACCACAGTCCGTGGTCAGGGTCTGTGGTTCAATGGCCCAAAAACATAGTCTTTGATCACCATCGATGGTCGTGCAGTACGAACCATAGATCCATGTGATGTTTGTGTAATCAAGACACAACTTCCAATGCAAGTGTCTACGATCGTACAATAGTATAACAACCCAACCAAGGGTTGGGATCGTTCCAACAGGGAGTGGTTTCGAGAATTAGTAGAAAAATAAAATTAAGTTCTAATTAGTTATAGCTGAAAACATTGTCGAATACAAACATACTAAATCTAAGGGGTGACACAAAAGTGTCAATTAACAATGGTTTTTTTTTATCACAAGTAAGCAAAAATGCAAAGAGTACTAATCAAGGAGATAGGGTTCTAGGGATGTGATAGGAATACGGGATAAACTAAACTATTGGGTACATGCTTTTGATAATAAATCTGTTGAATATTTGTGACTATGCTAGACTATAGTGGGGTTAAATTCTCTCTCGAGCAACTTACCCCGAATCAAATGGGTTCCTCTCGGACACCCACTTGCTGCATGAAGAACAGCCTCCACCTTAGCCCACTCACTCTCTCGAGCTGAGTGTGTGGGAGAAGGACTAGGGTTCAGTCTCTCGAGCTGAACCTCATGTCGACCCAATCCAACTGGCCATCAATTTAGTAGTCTTAGTTTTACGACCTCTCTCTCTAGCAAGCCGAAAACACAAAGGTGAAATCTTATTTGCAACTACAATTTCATTAAGTTCCACCACAACTACTAAATGAAATCACATCTAAACAACAAATAAATCAACAAGCAAGACCCAACAGATAATCTAACTCATATTCACAAAATCACACCCCAAGAATTGGGGTTTTAGCTACACATGTAAAAGAGGAAAAAATGTATACCAATCTCAGTTTCCATCAATGGGTATGCAAGATTAAGTCTTAAAACAAGTCAAAAAGTGAAGAATACTCAAGACCCAAGTCAAAATTCTAGAAGTTGAAACCCTTTGAATCTTCAAATTTTGCAAAACCCTCTCCAAGCTTAGAACTCAAGAGTGTATGTTAAAAATTCTATATTAAAAATCTGATACTAAGCTACAACTCTTAATGAGTATTTATAGTTTTCAAAAATCTGTGTTGTAGCGGATCATTCGGCGTCATTTGTCGAGATCACCGATCAACTCGGCGATCCGCCCTATGGTAGGTTTCATTTCCGTCTTGCTCTATCCTTCAGCATCGTCGTATTTGTATCATTGGGTGACATAGTACAGCTTCGCGAAACTACTCGATGATATGCCGACAACTTTTTTTTACCACCGATTTGATCCTTTCCTTCAGGGTTCAGTACACTAGAACAAAAGGCAAGGATAAGACCTTTAAGGGACTCGCCGAATGGGTTCGACGATTCTCAGATATTCATTTGTTCATTCTTTCGGCTGCCTTTGTTCCTTTTTTCTAAGTAGTGTCCATGCTTTCCTTCCAACTCCAAATACCTGAAACTTAAGGGTTTTCATCATATATTGAGGTAAAATATGCATTTGAGGACACTAATTCTATCAAAATATAGCCCTAAATGAGTCCAATTTGTGGACTCATCATCACCCCCAACTTAAAAAAATAATTGTCCTCAAGCAAACTCAAGCTCAGCCGTTCAAAAAGGAGGTCTCAAACAGTGCTACACAAGACTCAATCATGAATGCACACAACAAGACTTAAGTTACTTATGAAAAGATCAAATGTGCACTCAAAGATTCAAGTTGTGATTGACCAATATCAAAGAATCTCATGCTCACAATACTTGCTTCAAATGCAAGTTCAAGCTCAACCAAAGTGTTCAAATGCCCTCACACAAGGAATGATTCCAATTTCACACACAAAGGTTTGATCATTTAAAGTTCCGGAATCAAATGTAACGCTCACTCTCACAAGTAAGAACACAATGCATGCTTTAACCCATAGGTTTGCCCGTATTTTTCGATCAACATTTGTTTAAGCTCACTCAAGATCAAAAAGGTCTTTTCAAGGCTTGTAATGGGGCTTAGTGCAAAGGTATAGTCATTTAGGCTCAATGACTTTCATCCTCATGAAATGTGGTGCGCACAACTCTTCCTTTCCTTTTCTTATATCATTCTCTTTAGTGCTCAGAAGTCATCCTATTATTCACTTTCCATGGATTGTTTGGGAACCCCATTTCTTTTGTACTTTATTCCACAACTTTCTTTTTCATTCATTTTCTTTTTCTTTCTCTTTTTTGTTTGTTTGTATGGAGGGGTTCCATATTTCTCAAAATCATGGGTAACATGAACTTTCTTGCACTTCTTGATTTGCCTTTTCTTTTCACCACACCCCCAACATAGGCTTTTGGCCTAAGTTGTCTATTCAACTAACCACAACTTCATGAGGATTATGGGTAATGGATAAAGAAAAGTTATGATTTCATCAAGTTTTTTCCAAAGAAAGGTAAGGCTCGAGGGGTGTTCAATAGAGGTTCACACACTCAAAAAGTAGGTCACAAAATAGGGATATGTCAAATTGGCTCACACTCTTAGAAGTTGCCTAAGATCATATCAAGAGATAGCATCACTTAGTTGACCGGACCAACGGGGAAAATTCTAGGATCTATCATGCATGGTTCAAAGTAAGCTCATCACACTAGGCATTGACACTATAGTCAAACAAGACTCCACACTTTCGCTAGTGTG
This sequence comes from Solanum chiquidenum, assembly GCA_029582725.1. Lineage (NCBI taxonomy): Eukaryota > Viridiplantae > Streptophyta > Magnoliopsida > Solanales > Solanaceae > Solanum > Solanum chiquidenum. The sequence goes on along the minus strand of JAJOOS010010180.1, from coordinate 27,686 downwards.
CAATGATCATCAAAAGAGATTCAATTCTATACTAGGCTAGTCATAACGAGATGCAAAGTTTTCACATATTGTCTATGCAACTTCATTTGGCCTTGTTGTAGCCGTACATTCATGTTCGTTTGATTAAGAGCACTATTCGAGTCATCGGTATTGATCGGAACCGAGACTCAAATTTTGCAAAAGAATAGCCACATTCAACACACAAGAGGTGGCAAAAAAAATTCGGAAGTAAGGGTCAGCAATTTAAAACATGGAGCCATAAGCTCAAACATCCACACAAAGCAGTGTAATAATACAATAATAGCTCACAACCCAAAATATAAACAAAACACGAACATCAATAGCACACAAAGGTGGGCTTCACCCCACCCCAAATAAAAATCATTTGTCCTCAAATGCAAATAACACAGGATCCAAAATGTAAAATAAGGAAAGATGGAGAGGGATGTAAAGAGGTGGTCCTGTCTACATAGTCACTCCGTCTGTCAGGGTATCAGTGCCCGATGCCTTACCCTGAGTCTAGGCATCAGTAACTGGACTCACCTCAAGAGGAAAAGTAGTACCAGATTCACCAACTTCTGTTGAGTGTGAGTCCGCTAGGAAAATATTCACCACCCTGCAGAATCCCAGGCCCATGAAGGAATATTAGGATCTAGGGTAATGGTTTTCGTAGAAGAAGTGGGCTTCTTTCCCTTGCATTTCCCAATAGTTGTGGGTGGTTTCGTAGCTTTGCCTTTTGACGTAGCTGCATCCTTATTAATTGCAATCCATTTGTCCTTCTCTTGGGTCGGTGTTATTCTTTTAGTAGCTTATGATTTAGTCATGTCTGCAAAGTCTCGAAGAGAAGTTAGAAAAACTTAAACAAAAGCACAGCAGAACAATTACAGACAGATTTCCCAAACTAGAGGGTGAATCATTGAATTTTCTTGGGCGAGCTAGATCGGGCTCGCTGAAGGAATTAACTCTAAACACTGCAGCAAGTAGGCGATGGGGGAACCACTCAGCGTGACGCCGATAGCTTTCGGCGAATAAGGAAAGGCTCACCAAAAGTTCCAGTGCACAAAAAGTTTAGGGGTGCAGACAAAGGGCGAATGAGAAGCCTTTCGGCGAGTCGCTGAGTGCTTTTGGAAAAATCAAGCTTCTCGCCGAAAGTTACAGAGTCAATCATCAAATAAAACTTAAAATCAAAGGTGAGATGGGGATATTAAGTGAACCGCTGAGTAGTTTGGCGAGCTCGACCCAGCTCGCCAAACGGCCCAACGTGCCTATTTTCAACTCAACTTCTCGAATTTAACCCCGCAACCACCGAAAACAAAATAAAAGTACACACTAGTTAAATTAAGTTAGGACCCATAACACCTAAACACAACCCTTTGAATTTTAATCCAGTTTAAGGCATGCAGTTATGGAAATTCAAAAGTCACAACTACTCGGGAAAGATTATCAAATTAAATCCTGTATGTAAACAATCTAATCCTATCAGGCAAAACCAGAACACTTCAACAAGTTCAGGCTATTGCAAATGAGTAAAATTTCGACAAAATGAATGTGGGGTTTTAAGTACCAACCTTTTATGCCGATCAAATGGATATTGAGATGCTAGGAAGCAATGTAATCCAACTCGCAACACAATTTGATATTAAAAATACTCCAAAAATGCAAGAAATGTAAAACTAGAGTGCATGTCTGAGTTTGAAGAATGAACAGTGAATGAGCTTTAATGAGATTAAGCAATTTAAACCTTTAATTTTAAAGACCATCCAGTTTTCGCTTATTCGGCGACATACGTCATGATCGTCGAATCATTCGGTGACACACCAAATCATCACTTTTCTCACCGAGTTCCATAGAACTCCCAATCAATGTTGGGAATTCAAACGGCGTTAAGGATTAGCATCACCGGATAGGTTGGCGATTCGCCAACAATGGCTTGGGCACACCGAGTTTTACAGGTTCTAACTTAAAGTTGCCTTGAGCTCAACGGCGGACTGGATTGGGGTCACCGATATCTTCGGTAAATCACCGAATAAAGATATTTTTTCGGTAAACTCCCCCTTTCCTAACACTTGCCACGATTTAGCCTGCACAACCAACACACCATTATTTATAAAACGAACTTAAAACAATAAAAAAGGTTTTGGGTTGCCTCCCAAACAGTGCCTTAGTTAACGTCGTGGCACAACGCATGTGAACGTCTAGTCCTCATCCTCGGAGTCGGCCATGGTGTAACTAGGCGAGTCCTCGGCAAAAGACGGATAGCGACTTGATATGAACTGATTTATCTGGGCATCTTGTAGCTGTATTGTCATGGAGTTAGAGGTTGTTTCTTGATTCAGCATGTCGATGTTATCTTTCATCTCATTCAACATCTTGTCTTGTTCTTTGATTTTATGTTGAATGAGTGAGAGGAATTCTTCATCTTGTAGACCTCCTTCTTCTTCCTCTTTGTACACTCTCGAAGGGGGAAATGTTTGTCATTTTTCAAGGCCTGTGCCTCCAACTCCATGACTCTTTTGGACAAAAAATCCAACTGAGCTAGCATTTCATCCTACTCTTGCTTTTTTTAGTCTCCTTGTTAGCTTCAATCATGCCATCTAGGAGTTCAGCTACGACTTCACAGGGCAGGTGTAGCATACCACCCGCAAAAAAATGATCAGCATTACTTCTATTATAGGGTCCAAGAACCCGATAAAAGCTTTCTAGTAGCACCTTGTCGGTCATCCCATGAGTGGGGCATGACTGCAACACTGCCTGAAACTTCAGCCACATTTCTTAAAAGGTTTCATCCCCTACTTATTTGAACGTTAGGAGGTTGTCCCTAAGGTTCAACAGTTTCCAGAAGGGGTGATTTGTTTGATACCCATAATGATCCTTCATATCCATTTTTCTACTTCAATACACAAACAAACAACACAAAACAAAACTAAAAATTAAGTCAGTGAACTACAACTAAGAAGAACAAAATTTTTACTAAACTAAGAATTCTCAAATAACACCACTCTCCGGCAGCGGCGCCATTTTGATGTTTGCGTAATCAAGACACAACTTCCAATGCAAGTGTCTACGATCATACAATAGTATAATAACCCAACCAAGGGTTGGGATCGTACCTACAGGGAGTGGTTTTGAGAATTAGTAGAAAAATAAAATTAAGTTCTAATTAGTCATAGATGAAAACATTGTTGAATAGAAACATACTAAATCTAAGGGGTGACAGAAAAGTGTCAATTAACAATGGGGGTTTTTGTCACAGGTAAGAAAAAACAGCAAAAATGCAAAGAGTACTAATCAAGGAGATGGGGTTCTAGGGATGTGATAGGAATATGGGATAAACTAAACGATTGGGTAAATGCATTTGATAATAAATATGTTGAATATTTGTGACTAGGCTAGACTATAGTGGGGGTAAATTCTCTCTCGAGCAACATACCCCGAATCAAATGGGTTCCTCTCGAACACCCACTTGCCACATGAAGAACAACCTCCGCCTTAGCCCACTCACTCTCTCGAGCTGAGTGTGTGGGAGAAGGACTAGGGTTCACTCTCTCTAGCTGAACCTCATGTCCACCCAATCCCACCGGCCATCAATTTAGTAGTCTTAGTTTTATGACCTCTCTCTCGAGCAAGCCGAAAACACAAAGGTGAAATTATATTTGCAACTACAATTTCATTAAGTTCCACCACAACTACTAAACTAAATCATATCTAAACAACAAATAAATCATCAACAAGTAAGACGCAACAGATAATCTAACCCATATTCACAAAATCACACCCCAAGAATTGAGGTTTTAGCTACACATGTAAAAGAGGTAAAAATGTATACCAATATCAATTTCCATCAACGGGTATGCAAGATTGAGTCTTAAAACAAGTCAAAAAGTGAAGAATACTCAAGATCCAAGTCCAAAATCCTGGAGTTGAAACTATTAGAATCTTCAAATTCTTCAAAACCCTCTCCAAACTTATAACTCAAAAGTCTATGTTAAAACTTCTATATTAAAAATATTATACTAAGCTACAACTCTCAATGAGTATTTATAGTTTTTAAAAATCTGTGTTGCAGCGTATCATTCAGCGTCGTTAGTCGAGATCGCCGATCAACTCGGCGATCCCCCCTTTGGTAGGTTTCATCGATGTCTTGCTCAATCCTTCAGCACTGTCATGTTTGGATCATTGGGCAACATAGTACAGCTTAGCGAAACTGTTCGGTGATACGCCAACTGCTCTTTTTCACTGCCGATTTGATTCTTTCCTTCAGGGCTCAGCACACTGGAACAAAAGGCGAGGATAAGACCTTTAAAGGACTCGCCGAATGGGTTCGGTGATTCTCAAATCTTTATTTCTTCGTTCTTTCAACTGCCTTTGTTCCTTTTTTTCTAAGTAGTGTCCATGCTTTCCTTCAAACTCCAAATACCTAAAACTTAAGGGTTTTCATCAGATATTGAGATAAAATATGCATTTGAGGACACTAATTCTATCAAAATATAGCTCTAAATGAGTCCAATTTGTGGACTCATCACCATCCAAGGCCCGGTCGATGGGTGGCCTTAGGTCGTCACCTGGTAGTTATTTTTGGGGATCAGTTGGGTCTTTTCCTAATTAATTAATTCCTATACTATATCATTTTTCCTAAGTTTAGAACCCCTATATAAGCCTTTTTACACCCAAATTCACCCAATTTAATTCATTCTTCCAAATTCCCCAAATGAAATCCAATCTCCTGTTAAATATTATCTCTCTAGAAAACTTGAAGAAGAAGAAGAAGAACATTTAACCCGGGGTTTCAATCTAAGGCCTCAATTCTTCCATTGAAGATAAAAAATTGGACTTGAGGTATGATAGTTTTCATCCATGAATCTCTTTCATTCATGGAGCACCCAAATTCCTCTATTTCAAAAGGTAGAATTTCCCCAATCAGTTAGGATTTTCTTCAATCACCATGGGTTCTTTTGATTTTTGATCTTAATAATTAAAGTATGTTTAATTATGGATGAATTAATGATATACAATGCGTTTATGATGTTTCCCCTATGAACCCATGCAAACCCCCATGTTTCCAAATTTTGATCTCATAATGTGGGTTGTTGATTATGGAAGAGGAGTTTTATGATCTAAAGCATGAAATAATAGAATTACTTGAATTTATGATAAAATCCATATCTAATGCTTGAATTCTAGATTTTTGGATTGAAAGTATGCTTTGAGCCTTGAAAGAGCAAAGTATGAGTTTATGCATGGTCCTATGAAACCTATGTAAATGTTAAGGGTGTTTTGAGAGTAAAGTGTCAAATGATGACGTTCTATATTTTGTTGTGAAAGGATATTCTCATAAACACATACTTGCATGATATGAAAGGTTTTCTCACATAACAAAGATTCTTAGGTTGAAAGGCTATTCTCACCTAATTGAATTAATGATTAAGAGTTATCCTAATGAAACTAGCTTGGATTGGTGGTCCAAGGACACCTTTCCATGAATGTTAAGAATAATTAAGAATTGACTATCCGTTGGAATTATGCTTAGAACCGAGTGGATATTGACATTGAAATGGAAGCTCTCCCGTTAGTAGTGGCCGGGTTTCTAGAAGAAGTCTCATGAGATGGAAGCTCTCCCATTAGTAGAGGTCGGGTTTCTAGTAACAATCTCCTTATCCCATAAACTATGTGCCCCCATAGGATGATTAGATAGTGGATCCACTTAGGCTAGAAATTCATGGTTCTACCTTAGGCAAGTAGAACTACCATTTTCAGTGTGGGTGACACCGAGGGATCATGTAATAGCTCACATGGTCTCTATGCCGGTTAAGGCTAATTTTCTCACAATAAGATGATTAATGAACTAAGGTTACTTAAAGAGGTATATCATATGTGTTCAAAGACTTAAAAATTATTTAGCTTGCATTGACCATGATATTATGACTAATATTTCCAAACTCTCTTATATCCTGTTTAATTGGTCAATTGCATGTCATGAAATGAAATGTCCTCTTTAGCATGTTTTAATTGTTTTTATTCATAGTTATCATACTTCGTGAATTTTTTAACTAACACATACTCTTGTCTGCATTTTTCACAAATGTGTCCGACAGGTAGGGTTCCCATTATAGTGGCTAGAGCTTGGACTTTGATTCTTTCCCAAGCTTGGTGAGTCATCATGGTTCGATGATGGACTTCATTGTTATAGATTATGTTTTGTATTTCCTCTTCGGACATGATGTATGGGCTAGTCCCAATTTCATTCTATTGTAATAGATGGTTATGATGAGACATGAGTTTAGACTTCCGCTTTTCTATAAAAAAAAAATTAGACTTAAAATGATTTTATTACTCTTTATTGTTCTATTTCTTATGTTATGAAAGCCAAGTGGCTTGTATGGAGCCCTTTGGGGTGCTATACGCTTTGTCACATCTAGGGGGTACCCTGGGTCGTGACATCAAAAGTAAATGTTTTACATTTAAAATGAGAGGAAACATCGATTTCCAAATGAGTTCATGAGGAATTTTTGAGTGTGATTTCTTTGAAGAGGATCTTTTGAGTAATAATCTCGAATCTTGAGGATGAGGAAATGCTTTTAAACATATGAGCTAAGTTATGTTTTGGAAGTAGTATTGAGCACCGATATGGGGACGAGTTCATACAATTCAAAGTCCTCATAAACCATGTAACCAACGTCGGTAGAAAGGGTCATTTTTTTTGGATGATTCTTTATTGCTTTTTAAGCATAGCTTAGTGGATCCACTTAGTTGAGGATGTCTTATACTCCAGCAAAGTATAGGACAATTCTGGCAACGTGGACAAGTTGTCGTATCATCACATAACTCATAGTGATGGTTGTCAGTTAGAGAATCTCTGAAATCGGGTTATTTTGTATCTTCACATACACACTGAGTGATTATTGTATTTTTAAATACATTGAGTTGTTATCTACTGTTTCAAATGCTTTATATAAACTGCATCATTATTGTTTTTTTAATACTATTTTGAGTTGAGTATCTATTGAGTTGAGTACAGTTGACGTAAGTATGTTTCCATCTTTCCAAGTTAAAGCATTTATGTTATGTTCAGTATTCCCCTTACATGCTCGTACATTCAATGTACTGATGCCATTTTTCCTGCATCGTTTTATGATGCATATACAGGAGATCAAGGTCATCAAAAGGTTCTTCGTTGATACCACTTGCAGTTCCAGAGTTGTTTGGTGAGCCTCCTTGCTTCCAAAGGATCCCTTATTTTATCAGTTCGGTTTTGTTAGGATGATCATGGGTCTTGTCCTGACATCCCTCATAGTTGTAAAGGCTTCATAGATAGACAGTAGCAGTTGAAGAGTCTTTTCATTTCTTTGTTTAATGTTTTAAAAGCATGAGTTGCCTATTTCTGGCTAGTTGAATATTCTATTATATTATGAGTTATTTATTTGAGACATCTGAGTTAAAGCTTGTATTTTCAACTCATTGTATGTTGAGTAAGTTTTCTGCTAAGTATTGAGACAAGCCAATGGTTCGCTTAGGGCCAGCAATGGTTCTTGAGTGCCTAGGACAAATCCACGGCGTACGCTTAGGGCGTGATAGTTGCACTCCATAAATGGAAAACGAAGAAGAATACAAGTATGGATTAGTACAGGGAAATATGTACTAAGTAGATATCATTGAGTGACTCAAAATAGAAACTTATATGCATAAAGTAATAACATAATATTAACTAAAGCACTTAGCAGCTGGCAAGGGATAATCAACATGAGCAACTATTGACAACAATGAAGCAAGTATGTAATTAGTCAACAATATTAAGAACACACATGAGGACTCTGCGCTCCACTTCATGCTCTTTTGGGAAATGATTCTTTAAGATTTAGTACATTAAGTTATTTTAATATGTTTTCCTAATGTTATTGTGTCAGAACATGACACCCGGTATAATAATATCGTGTCAGCTCGTGGAACCCAATCCAAATATATTGTACCGGCTCATGACACCCGATCTAACAATATAGTTAATTCATCATTCTTTATCCCCTATTTCCACTTTCTTAACAATATTGTATCTAGCCTTCTTTATTTAAGACACCACTTTAATAGAACAAGGTCAAGATTATGAATTCCACGATCTTAGAATTACATACCAATCACAACAACACAAATCATTCAAACCACAATAATTAAGTACATTGAAATTTTTATAGCAATACTCAATGACTATGAATCACTATTTAGAGTCTATCTATAAAATTAAATAAACCATAACATACCTCAACCGAGGAACCGAAGTCAAGTAGCTAATTCCTCAGTACTTTTTCTTTCCTCAATGCACAAGAATGTTCTCAGTCTATGAAGTATGCATAATTTGTAAGTAAACACACTCAATTATATAATCAGGTTTTAACTGTGATCTAAATTAATAAATCTAATCCTATATTTCTTAAATTCAAGCCTAGAGTTAAGTTTTAATTTCTCAAAATAATATAACTCTAATGGGGTTTATATGAAATAATACATCGAATATTTAATTACCTATATCAATATGTTAGAACTTAAATCATAACGAGATACTAAAATTACATATTCAACAACATCAGGACCTTCACTTTCCCGCAACTCTATTAAATTTATATAATATATTTTATTGTAATAACTCATTCATGTGCCAATCATTACTCAATAGTTGGCCATTATGAAATTCCACAACAATGCAAAAACCCCACGTGAAATAATGAACAAAGTTTCAACCCAATTTTTAATGATATCAACAAGTTACCTATCTTCCAACCTACCGATATCAAAAACCAACACCTGCAATTGTTACATTGCAAAACTATAACTTATAGTTTTCTTTTGAAATCATACAAACTTAAAATGCTTAAAATAATGAAAAAAAAATCAACATAAAAATTGGTAAAGATGTAAAAAATAATACCTATATTGATACAAATTTATCGAATCATTTTTAACTATGCATATGAATCATGAAGGGTCTTAGTAAGAAAATTCAATCAATCCTTTGTTTTGAAAGAACTGTTCAAGGACCAAACAATATATTTCCTTACTACTTCACATAAATCAATTTAAAATCATAAATACTAGGGAAAAGAGTTTGAAAAATATTCCAACTTTGGCCGAAATTACTGTTACGATACTAAACTTTATCGAGGACCTTTGATCCCCTACACTATTTAATAGTGTATTTTAATGGTATATACACGTGGACACGTTACTATTTATAATGATGAAATATTGATGAAGTCAACGTGGGCACATATATTCCTTTAAAATACACTATTAAATAGTTCAGGAGGTTAAAAGGTCCTTTCAAAATTTTGGTATTGTTACAGCAATTTCGGTCAAAGTTCAGATGTATTTCAGACCTTTTCCCCTAAATACTATGAATTACGAAAGATGATTTCATAAGCTAAAAGACATTATGTGTAACAACTAAACACCAATTGGACATTGAATATATATTTTTGCTAAAAAATTTAAAATTGTTTAAGAAATTAATTAAGCCAAGGAAAAAAGAAATTATGCAAACAATTAAGTAGAAAACTATTTCTATCTACAAGAGATATAAGTAACTTTGAACTATGGAGGGAATCCATTTGTTACCGTGAAATTCTTGACGGTGAAATTTGATATGATCTTGGGTCATTAGTAGTTGATGCCCACTTCACACGTCTCCATATATTTGCAGGGATATAACACCTCAAATTTTAGAGAAGAAAGAAAAGCACTTTTGGCCTGCAATCTAGTTCTACATGTCTCATCTATGAACAGTAGAAGCTTTTACGGGGGAGTAGATGGAAACCATAGGAAGAAGGGAAATTAAATATTCAAACCAAGTTCCAGTACCTTTTCTATGATTCACCAGGACGGCCCGTCATTCCTTGAAAAAATCGTAGGTAGGTCTCGTAGGTGGGCCTCAAACTTAGTGAAATTTTAAGGGGTCAAGTTACTTTCTAAGGTTAGTGTCTACGGTCCGTGAAAAGACCCACGAGCTGTAGACAGGTCCCGTCAAAATTTGGTCCACATAAAAGATATCTAAACTTTTCTACGGTTGACCAGTACGGTCCGTAGAAAGGTCCAAACCATAGAGAGGGTTCGACAGTTATTTTAAGAGTCTTTTGAGTCTTTTCCCTAATTATTTCAAATCAAAACTAAGTCATTTTGGCCTTCATACTAAGACTTATTTAAGGCTTTTATGCCCTAAATGTACCCACTTAAACCCCATTCTCTTAATTTCACTAAACCTAACCAAATTCATCCTCCCCAAATTCTCTAAACCTAAGAAAGAAGAAGAAGAATCTAGGGTTCAATTTCAAGTGACCAATTCATCATTCTTTGTGGGCTTTTAGCATCAATGTATGTTGTTATTCACCCATGGAATCCATTCTTCCATGGGGTCCCCAAAGCTTCGAATTTCTAAATCTCAAATTCAATTGTTAAAGTTAGGGTTTCAGTCCAATCCTTATGAGTTACATTCAATTGTGATTGATTATTGTAAATTAAGTCTTTTAATGCATGGTTCAATGTTAATACATTATATTTAGTTGAATTATGTTGACTCATGCCTAAATTATGATTTTCAACTATGAACATACGAATTATGGATTCATGAAGATATGAATGTTTTTATGAAATTATTGTAAATAATTTGGGGATGCTTTGAAAGGAAAGTGTCAATGTCATTGTGGAAGTTATTTCTCACATATGGACTCACATTGGTTGTAACACCCCGGAACCTAGTAGCCTAAGCAAGGGACCAAGTGAGAGGTCACAAGCTTTGAAATGAGTCTTGGAACCCTCCACGATGGCCCACACAGACTTTGAAGGGACGAATTGTGCTGATAGCCATTGACCTTAACAGTAGCTAGCCAAGGGAGGATCACCTCCCACGAGCACTATGATGGCTCGTGGTGGTGCCTATGAAGGTGAGGCAGTGAGCACCCAAGAGTCTGCCTAAATGGAGATCCTCCCATGAGCTAGTTGATGGCTCGTGAAGGCCTTGACAGGTCGTGTGAAGGATAGTGGGGGGTGGGGGGGTGAGTTTAAGGGTGGTTTGCCAAGCCACTGGTCTAGGACCATGGTTGGAACCACAGTTCGTGGAGCCTGGCGTGAAGGTGGTTCAGTCCACTGAAAGTTAGGGTTTTTTTTTGTCTTTTCCGGTTTAAACTGAATTATTACTATGTCGTTTTACCCAAGCCTTGGACCCCTATTTAAGTGATTTTAACCCCAAAACTCCCCCAATCAATTCATTCTCTCAAAACACCAAAAGAAATCCAAAGCTCCTCCTCTCAAATTTCTCTCTCTCTAGAACTTGAAGAAGAAGAAAGAGTTGAAGTTAAGGTGAAGGTCAAGTCTCCATTCCTCAAACAATCGTGGGCTTTGATATAAAGGTATGATGGATTTTCATACATGGAATCCTTTCATCCATGGAGCCCTAAAGATTCCCAATTGAAAAGTAGAAACTCCCATATTTGAGTTAGGATTTTCTTCTAATGTTGTGGGTCTTGATGAATGTTGATCCAAATGATTGGGTTACGATTGTTTATGCTTGAATTGATAGGATTACATAATTTTAGGATGAATTTGCATGTACTCATGCTTAACCCATGTTTCTAAGGTGAAATGGATGTAAATGGGTTTTGATCCGTAGAAAGGGCAATTGTGGATTTAGATGTATTCTTGTAGGATGAATAAGGTACATTATGAATTGCTTTGAGATTGAACCATATATGATGATTATGAGATGGGTTTCTTTGAGAGTAATGCATATTGAATTATCATGATAAGTATTGATTGAGAGTGAAGCATATATGTTATAAATTAATGGTGATTTCTATGATTGTTGTGGAAGGGATAGTTCTCACATGTATTGCTTAAGTATGAATATGAAAGTCTTTCTCATAATGAATGATTCTAGGTTGAAAGGATTGCTCGCCTAAAATGAATCTGGACTAAAAGACTAAGAAATTGATGAGCCTAGAGTTTATTACCCATGACCTCTAAATGAGAAGGATATGAGGCAATCCCCTATATTCTTAATAGGAGAGTAAGAGGCGACTACCCTTATTCCCTAATGTTGGGCATGGAGGCGAGTACCCATGATCCCTTAGTGAAAGATGTGGAGGCGAGTATCTATATATTATGATGAAAGATGTGGAGGCGAGTACCTATATCTTATGATGAAAGATGTGGAGGCGAGTACCCGTGTCTTATGATGAAGGACATGGAGGCAAGTACCCATGATTCCTTAGAAAATGACGTGGAGGCGAGTACCTGTGTTATATGATGATGGATAAGGAGGCGAGTACCCATGGCCATTTATGCAAGGCAAGAGGCTACTACCCATGAGGCTTTATAGGAAGACAAGGAGGTGAATCCTCATGTCTATAAAACATAAGCTAAATGTTGTAATAGGTGATGAGCTTGGATGATTTCTTAAGGTTGCCTTCTATGATGAGTAACACTAGTGGTGGATTACCCATGTCTTGTCTAAGTATGCTTTAAGGTTACTTTAAGAAATATTCCTTATATGTTGATATGATCTATTATGTGCATTCATTATGCTTATGACTTATGTTGTCTAAATCTTATGTTTATGTTGATGTTTATGCAAGCTATCATATTTAGTACATTCTTGTACTAACGCATACTCTTTCCTACATTTATTATCCAATTATAGGGTCCGGCATTCCCGACTCTGATCTCCATGGCTAGAAGTTATAGTAGAGGCAACATTGAAGATTGGTGAGTCCTCATAGAATTTGAGGATTGGGCCACTATTTTCTTATGTTCTTTTTATTTTAAGCTTTGAACATTGTTGTATGGGTTGTGTCCCAATGACTCTTTGTATTAGATGGTTTTGAGACAAGTGTAATAGACTTCCGCTTTATTTTATAAAGACTTTGATGTTGTTGAAAATGTTTTAAATTTAACGATTTTCTAATATCTTGACTATGAAAGCTAAGTGGCTTATATGAGGCCTCTCGGGGTCTTGTATACCATGTTACGTCTAGGGTGTACCTCTGGTCGTGACATTGGTGAAAGGTTTTCTCATCTATGTTGAATTATGTTTAAGGAGCTATTCTATGTTTTGATCTTGAAAAGTGTGGATTGGTATTGATCATTTTGTTTCCTATGTTTTATCGATTTTGACTTTTATCTATTCCGTTGGGATTTAGATTTAGCACCGAGAGGACTTTGAGGTTGAGGGTAGTCTCTAGTAGAAACCTCTAAATTATGTATCCTCGTAGGATTGTCTTAAATTACCTAGCTAGTGTATCTACTTTAGAAAAAGATGACATGTATGGATTCTACCTTGGCAAGTAGATACCCCTTCTTTAGGTATGAGGGATATACCAGATTCGGTGATATAGCTCTCATGATCTTACTGTCGGTTAAAACTAATAGCCCACAAAATGACTATGTTCCTTCAATGTTTTTTCTTATGTCCTTTATATTAATGTATTTGATATATTGCATGATTTGCATGTTATTTCTTCTTTATGTCTTTAAATTTTAAAGAATGATCATGCCTACATGTTTTAAGTAACCCATGCTATCATAATTATTTTATGCATACTACCCTATACTTAGTACATTCCATGTACTAATGCATACTTGTGTCTATATTATTTCACCAATGTAGGGTCCGACACTCCTACCTCCCATAATCGTCAACTAGTTAGTAAAATTGACTTTGAAGATTGTTGAGTCTTCATGTTCCGAGTACTGAGATACCTTTATTGCTTTATGTCATTTCTATTTTCGAACATTGTATGCGATCTATGGGTTACGTTCCAATTACTTTTCTTATGATGTATTAGATGGATTAATTAGACTTATGTTAGACTTCCACTTTGTCAAACTCTTTTGAAATATGAAATGCTATCGTCTGAACTTTTTATTTCTATTATCTTGTATGATGTATGCTAAATGACATGTGTACGGCCTCTCTATGTTTCATACACCATGTTACACCTAAGGCATACTTTGGGTCTTAACAAACTTGGTATTTAGAGCACAAGGTTTCGAAAGGTCCTAGGATGTGTCTTAAGCCACATCAGGTAGAATCTTGTTCATGAGTGTGAAGCGCGCGCCACATTTATGAACAGGATGTTATAAAACGTTTAGGAAATTCAACTTCTTCCATCACTCTAATGTCGTGCAATAGATTTTACCTCTTTATGTCTCTCTCATATTCCTTACCTGATGCTTTTTAGGAGATGGCCCCTCGAATAGCATATCTTAGAAGGAATTTGATTGAGAACATGGAACAAAAATCTCCTCAAGAAGATCCAAAAGTTTTGGACGATCATTTGGTTAAACAAGTTTCTATTGCAGAGTTTTGAGCTTCTTTTCAAGTAAGTCATGACGGCTCAAGCAGATAGAGAGGCTATGGTCCCCGTGAACACAAATATGGGTACGGTGCTAACTAGACTTAGGGACTTCAGTAGAATGAATCCCTCGGAGTTTTATGGGTCCAAAGTTAAGAAAGATCCTCAAGAGTTCATAGATGAGGTCTATAAAGTTTTGATGATCATGTGAGTGACACTGGTGTAAAAGGAGTAATTAACATCTTATCAACTTAAAGGTGTTGCTCAAGTTTGGTTCAACCAATAGAAGGAAGGGAGGGAGGTTGATGCGGGTCCTTTTGATTGAGAGAAGTTTAAGATTGCTTTTCTTGATAGGTTCTTTCCCCTTTATATTAGGGAGGCAAAGGTACTCGAATTCATCAACCATCGCCAAGGAAATATGAGCGTGAATGAATACACGTTGAAGTTTACTCAATTGTCAAGGTATTTTCCTACTATGGTAACCAATTCTAGGGCAAAGATGAGAAAGTTTGTTTCAGGTGTATCCGAAATGGTGGCTAATGAATGTCATACCACCATGCTCATTAAGGAAATGGACATTTCTCATCTAATTATTAATGCTCAAAAAATTAAAGGAGAAACTTATGGAAAGGTCTAGGGAAGCAAAGAAGGCAAAGATTGGTGATGGTGACTTTTCACATTCAACGTCTGATGGACATGGTCATTCTAAGTTCCAGCAAAGGTTTCCAGTCAAGGTTCCTCCAATGTTTCGACTTCTAAGTTCAACAAGGGAAGGGTGTCTAACCCTAAGCCTCAAGGAGGAAATGGTGGTGTGAATGGTTCTTTGGTTCCAGCATGCCCAGAATGTGGCAAGAGCCATCCGGGAAATTTCTTGATGGGTACATATACTTTCTTTGGTTGTGGTAAAAGAGGTCATGCTTGAGAGATTGTCAATCAAGAATTGACAAGGGAAAGGATGGTAGGCAATCTTTGCCGATTGGTTCTGATTCAAGTGCTTTAAAGTAAAACTGGTTCTATGCACTTTATACTTGACATAATCAAGAAGGTTCTTCCGATGTTGTTACCGGTATGTTTAAAGATTTTCATCTTGATGTTTATGCTTTGCTTGATCCCCGTGCTATTTTGTCTTTTGTGATGTTATATGTGGCTATGACGTTTGATGTTCTTCTAGATGTGTTGATAGACCCATTTATGGCTTTATACCTATTGGTGAATCAATTGTAGCTAACATATATATAGAAATTGACCCATCTCCTTATCCCATAAAGTCAGTCATGTTGATCTTGTAGAGCTTGGTATGTTAGATTTAGATGTTATTCTTTACATTAATTAGCTCCACTCTTGTTATGCTTCTATTGATTGTAAACCCCAAATGGTCAAATTTCAATTTCCAAATGAACCCATCCTAGAGTGGAAGGAGAGAAATTTTATGCCTAAGGGTTTGTTTGTTTCTTGTCCAAAAGTTAGAAAGATAATTTCTAAGGGTTGCATATATCATCTGGTGCATGTTAGGGATATGGATTCTAAAAACTCTATTCTTGAGTCGGTCCCCGTTGTGAATTAGTTTTCGAATGTGTTCCCATATGATCTACCTACTGTTCCTCTTGAAAGGGAAATAGACTTCGGTATTGACCTTCTCCTAGATACAAAACTTATCTCTATTTCTCTTTAACGTATGACTCCGGTAGAACTTAAAGAATTGAAAGAACAATTAAATGATTTGTTGGATAAGGATTTCATCCGACTGAGTATCTCTCCATAGGGTGCTCCAATTTTTTGGTTTGAAAGAAATATGGTTCACTACGCATGTGTATTGACTACCGATAAATTGAACAAGGTTACCATTAAGATTTAATATCTTTTTCCAATGATAGATTATTTGTTTGATCAACTTCAAGGTGCGAGTTACTTCTCTACGATTGACCTTCGGTCGGGTTATCACCAATTGAGTGTGAAGGAAGATCATATTCCAAAGACAATTTTTGGATCTCGATTTGGTTATTATTATGGGTTTTTGGTAATGTCATTTTTTACTAATGCTCTGGCCGCATTTATGGACTTGATTGATAGGGTGTTTAGACATTACTTATATGGTGTCCATGTTGATTTCTTTACTGACCAAAAGAGTTTGCAATATGTGTTCAAGCTAAAGGATCTCAATCTTTTCCGAAGGAGGTGGCTTGAGTTGCAAAAAGGATTATGATATGAGTTTTCTCTATTACCCTGATAAGGTGAAAGTGGTGGTGGATGCTTTTAGTAGACTATCAATGGGTCGTCTTACTTATGTTGAAGAAGATAAGAAGGAGTTAGTTCGTGATGTTCATATATTAGCCCGATTAGGTTTTTGGTTGGTTGATTCCACTAAAGGTGGTATTATGGTTCATAATCATCTTTTGTGGTGGATGTGAAAGCAAAGCAAGGTCTTGATCGGATCTTGGTTGAGTTGAAAGAAGCGGTGCTTAAATAGTCCATTGAGGCTTTCTCCCAAACAAGAGATGGTATGCTTCGATATCAAGGTCGTTTGTGTGTTCCCAACATCAATGATTTGAGGGAGAAAATTTTATCGGAAACCCATAGTTCTCGATATTCCATTTACTCGGGTGCCACCAAGATGTAGCGTGACTTGTGGTAGGTCTATTGGTGGAATGGAATAAAGAAGGATATTGCGAAATTTGTGGCCAGGTGTCTGAATTTCAAACAAGTGAAAGTTGAGCATCGAAAGTCGGGTGGTTTGTCCCAAGATATTAGTATTCCTACTTGGAAGTGGGATAACCTGAATATGAACTTCAATGTTGGTTTACCCCACACCGGTGACAACATGACTCGATTTGGGTTATTGTAGATCGTATATCGAAGTCGGCTCACTTAATTACCATCAAGGTTTCTTATTCCCCAGAAAACTATGCTATGTTATATCTAAAGAAGATGGTTAGGTTGCATGGATTGTCCTTATCCATTATATCCGATCGTGGTACCCAGATTACTTCTTAATTTTGGAAGTCCTTCCAAAAAGGCCTTCATACTCATGTTAAGCTTTGTACGGCATTTCCTCCTCAAACCAATGGGCAAGCAGAGCGTACTATCCAAATTTTGGAAGATATGTTGAGGGCTTGTGTGATTGACTTCAAGGGTAATTGGGATGATCATTTACCTTTGATTGAGTTTGCTTATAATAATAGTTATAATTCATGCATTGGCATGACTCTATTTGAGGCTCTTTACGATATGAGGTGTAGCTCTCCTATAGGTTAGTTTTAAGTTGGTGAGATTGCTTTGATAGGCCCCGAGTTGGTACATGAGGCTACGAAGAAGGTTCGACTTATTAGAGAAGGGTTGAAAATGGCTCAAAGTCGACAAAAGTCCTATGCCAAAGTCAGAAGGAGATATCTTCAGTTTGATGTTGATGAGTTGGTTTACTTTAAAATTTCACCTAGGATGGGTGTCATGAGGTTTGGTAAGAAAGGGAAGCTTAGTCCCCGTTATATTAGTCCATATAAAGTATTGAGGCGTATTGATAGAGTTGTTATGAGCTTGATTTTCCTAATGACTTAGAATTGGTACATCCGATTTTCTATGTCTCATTGTTGCAGAAATGTGTTGGTGATCCGACATCTATCATACCATTGGAGAGCCTTTCTTATGAGGAAGTAGCAGTTGAGATTTTAGACTGGCAATTTAAAAGGTTGAAAAATAAGGAAGTTGCATCCGTAAAGGTCTTATGGAGGAATCAAAAGGTTGAGGGTGCTACTTGGGAGGCCGAGGCCAATATGATATCTCGTTATCCCCATCTCTTTCCCTCCCAGATGGTTCATCCTTTTGGTTTCATGTGTCTTAGTCATTATCATGTTTCATCACACATGCATACTCATGAAAACTTGCTTTTGAGATTTTGATTTAGCTACATTTATTTCTTCATGACTATGTGCATTGAGTTTGAATTGCATGCATACCTCATGAAATGATATTTTGAATATGTTTAAACTTTGAGTTGATGTTCCGCCTTGATATTGTGACTTTTGGTGAAGTTGCATTTATGTTGGGCTATTAGGTCTCTTTCCCTACCCTCCTTGTACTGCATGAGTTCCATGCGAGGATGAATGTCCCAAAGGGGGAGATATTTTAACACCTAGAATTTTGAAAAAGAAAGAAAAGGACTTTTGGGTTGCAGTTCGATTCTACAGGTCCCATCTTCGGACAGTAGAAGCTTCTATAGGCCGTAATTGGAAACCGTAGGAAAAGGGGAAATAAAATTTATAAACCAAGTTCCAGTACCTTTTGTACGAATTACCAAGACGGCTCATCATTCCTTGGACGATTCCAAGGTAAGTCTCATTGGTGGGCCTCAGATTTGGTGATATTTTAAGAGGTCAAGTTGGTTTCTACGATCAACAGAAAAACCCACAAGCCGTAGAAAGGTCCCGTGAAAATTTGGTCCAAATAAAAGGTTTCGGAACTTATCTACGGTTAAACAGTACATTCCTATAGGTCCAAACCGTAGAGCGGGTTCGACGGTTATTTTAAGGGGCTTTTGAATCTTTTTCCTAATTGTTTTAAACTAAAATAAGTCTTTTTGGACTTCATCGTACGATATATATATAAGTATTTTAGGCCCTAAAACTACCCACTTAAACCGCATTCTTTTAATTTCCCAAAACCTAACCAAATTCATCCTCCCCAAATTCTCTAAACCTAAGGAAGAAGAAGAAGAAGAAACAAGGGTTCAATTTCAAGTATCCAATTCATCATTCTTTGCGGGCTTTTAGCATCAAGGTATGTGGGTATTCACACATGAAATTCATTTTCCAATGGGGTCCCCAAAGTTTCCAATTTCTCAATCTGAAATTCAATTATTT
This sequence comes from Solanum chiquidenum, assembly GCA_029582725.1. Lineage (NCBI taxonomy): Eukaryota > Viridiplantae > Streptophyta > Magnoliopsida > Solanales > Solanaceae > Solanum > Solanum chiquidenum. The sequence continues at coordinate 8,503 of JAJOOS010010180.1, read as the reverse complement.
AAGTTAGGGTTTCAATCCAATCTTTATGAGTTTCATTCAATTTTGATTGATTATTGTAAATTGAGTCTTCTAGTGCATGATACAATGTTAATACATGATATTAAGTTGAAATTATGTTGACCTATGCCTAAATTATGATTTTCAGCTATGAACCTATAAATATATGCATGTTTTTATGAAATTGTTGTAAATAATTTGGGGATGCTTTGAAAGGAAAGTATTAGTGATATTGTGAAAGGTATTTCTCACATATGGACTCACATTGTTGAAAGGCTTTCTCATCTATGTTGGATTATGTTTAAAGAGCTATTATATGTTTTGATCTTGAAAAGTGTTGATTGGTATTGATCATTGCCTTTCCTATATTTTATTGATACTTGACTGTTATCTATTCCTTTGCGATTTCGACATAGCACATAGAGGGCTTTGAGGTGGAGGCTCAAATAGGGTACTCTCTAGTAGCAACCTCTAGTCTCAATCTACATGCTCCCGTAGGATTGTCTTAAATTACCTAGCTAGTGAATCCACTTTAGCAAAATATGACATGTACGAGTTCTACCTTGACAAGTAGATTCCCCTTTTTTGGTATGAGGGCTATATCAGATTCCATGAGATATCTCTCATGGTTTGATTGTCAGTTAAAGCTAATATCACAAAATATTACTATGTTCCTTCAAAGTTTTTCTTATGCCCTTTATGTTAATGTAATTGACCATATTTCATGATTTTCATGCCATTTCTTATTTAAGTCTTTGAATGTTCAAGAATTATCATGCCTATATGTTTTAAGCCATTCATGCTAGCATGTCTTTTTTATGCATATCACCCCATACTTAGTATATTTCATGTACTAATATATATTTGTGCCAACATTATTTCACTAATATAGGGTCCTCATTTCTGTTTTAAGACTTTGTATGTAATGTATGAGTTACGTCCCAACCACTTCTCGTATGATGTATTAGAAGGCTTATTGAGACATTTGTTAGACTTCCGCTTTGTCAAACCCTTTTGAAATGTGAAATTCTTTCGTTTGAACTCTTTATTTCTCTTATCTTATATGATGCATTCTAAGTGGCTTGTATAGGGCTTCTCAAGGTTCTATACGCCATGTTATACCTAGCATATATTTTGGGTCGTGACAACCGACTCCTTTATTATGGTATTCCAAATTGTATGACTGAACTCTATACTTCCTTCAAATTCTATCTACCCTCTTGGATTTATCAACATATCTAACTAACTCTTCATAATTTTGGTATGTGAAAATTTTCTCCATGACCGACCTAAGTACATAGCTACATTGTCCCCTGTATCAGGAGTTGCTAATCTCAATGTGCAATTCTGCAATACGAGTCTTGTTGCTCCATTGTCATTTCTTTGTTGTGTTGTGATTGCGATGTATTGAACTTTCAGTTGCTTACATTCTTCAATTAAACAACTTTGAAACAGTGCAGTTGCATCACCACAAATGAAATTGATGGTTCCCAAAATTATACACTATATAATTACTTGTCAGCTTGTGTGTATACGGTATCTTGAAAACCATTAAATTGACACCTATAGAAGGTGGACGAGTTACCAGAAACCCTTAAAGCTACTGCTTGATGGTTAGCAGCTCCAGAAGTGTTTGGAAAAGTAATGTCTTGTGCCATGAAGCGTATCCTATCAACCCCTTAAAGGAATCAAACAAACAATCGTCATATATACTATTCATGCTTAACAATAATAATCACATATATTTCTATGGTTAATTTGAGTTATATATCTGATCAACATACCCCTAGTAGTAGTGTAGTACGTCCCTATTCCACCTCCTTATTTCCCGCTATTATTGTTTTGTCCATTCCTTCTCCGATGAAAATGATCTTCGTTTTCCATGAATCGATTTGGATATATTCTTTGTAGATTCCTTGTTTGATTTGAATATAGTACTATGCAATACTATTATTAGGACTTGCAAATACAACTGTCATTATAGTGTTATAGTTTCCCGACCCATCCTTGGCTTCTTAACATTAGAAGGATGTAAAATATATTGACATTCTCCGCATTGTAATATAGATAGTAACAAAATAAAGAAAGCAAAAAAATTTATGTTACGAGAAGTGAATAGAAAGGAAAAGGCGAAAACATAATTTTCTTCAAGTTGACTCTTTCTTTTTGCAGGAAACGCACCAAACATGTTAGAGTTGTATATGCCTAATTGTGTTATGCGTTCAAGCTATCAAAATTGTTATGCATATACAAATATTTGGAGAAGGAGTAAGAAGAAATGAGTTGAGATATTATTTAGTAGTACAAAATTGATCCAGATTAGATTATTTGAAACTTTTACACTCACTAGCTTTAGTTAGATCATTAAATTTAAGTTACTAGATAAAGAAAAAGAAAATCAAAGCAAACATAAGTGACAAAACGAAGAAAAATACTGGCATTGCAATGTGAAAGAGTAACATACATCACTCAACTTATTGCATCGGGGAAAAAGGAAGATAAATATAAAAAAGTGGAACCATATGAATATTCTATTTGTCTATATTATAAAGAATTTATGCTTCCTTTTGGGGTTTTCACTGGATATTTATATTAAAATTCGATTATATTTATGTTTATACATGGTAAAACTCATTTCTAAGGATCGTGCTTCCAATAGAATTGTTTTCATGGCATACGTTTTCTTAAAACGAACTATATGTGAAACATAAGTGACTAAATGAAGAAAAATACTAAAATTGCAATGCCATCAAGATTTGATTAGTTGCGTATCAAATCATCAATATCTGATTAAAGTATGAATATATTTTAGTACCAAGGCCATCAAGATTTGATTAGTGCATCTTTAATATTCATTTTTTATTATTTAGATCAACAACAAATTTAAAATATGCATCTTTAATACTCATTTTACTTATCTAGATCAACAAATGTAAAATACTATATAAAAGAAAAATAAAATCACAGCAAACATAAGTGACTAAATGAAGAAAAATACTAAAATTGCAATGCATGGAGCACAACTACTAATTAGTGTTAAAAGAGAAGATAATTATGAAAAGTGGGATCATATGGAAATTTTGTTTTTTGAGATTATATAGGTCTTGAAGTTAAATTATAATTGAATAACCACTATTATAATGTTGGTTACATGCATGCGACTCTTTATATTTGATTTCACACTATAACCAATTTTGTTTTTAATACTTTTATCCTTTTCTTTTAAAATTTAAAATTTCCTCATTGTTCATTATGCATTATAAGCATTGTCCATAATGAGGTGATTATCAGGGGAGGAACTACGATGTACTGTAGTGTACTAGTTTAGATGCACGTGTTTTGCACATGAATATTTAACCATGAACTACACTATTTTTAAAAATAATATCAATATTATTAAATAAAATAAATAAACAATTATAAATTGAATTATAAAGTATAAGTTCCTATGATTAGTTGATGTAAGCTTTTTTTTTAATTACTATTCAAAGTTGTCAAATCAACATTCAGAAAATACCTATAACTATTATAATATAAAGCTAGATAGAGATAAGGTGATCTGATAGTTCTCTATGATATCCAATTAAATTTATCCTTTTTCCTTTTCTTTTTTTTTCTCATTTTAAAATTAATTGTAAAATGTGAAAATAAAAAAGTCACTCCTAAAATCTCTTTGTTACACCTCTTAAATATATTTTTTCTTCCTTCCTCTATAGTGCATTACTTAATTATTATTATTATTGTATTGTTGGAGTTCTTACTTTTAAATATAATATAATATAAATAAATATTGATATAAAATATAGAAGATCTAAAAAATTGCATGTTTTATAGTTTGAGTATTAATTTAATTTAACATTCATGTTAGAGATTGCTCAAATTCTATTGAACTTTGAGATTCTCAATGTCTGTAAAATACACTTGAAGTTTTAAGAAGAGAACAATATAAAACATAAATAAAATTGTAGTTTAAAAATGTGAGGAAACTCATCCATAAAAATTTAACAAAGGGTAGTATGAGCATCTGCTTATTGTGCCTTATCATAAAAGTCGCAATCATTCAGAAAAGTCATAACCTTTCGAAAAATCACAACTCATCAAAAAAGTCACAACTCTTTGGAAAAGTTATGTGCATTCAATGTGAAGATTCTTTTAATATATATATAATTATTCTTTAATAAACATTATTTTTTAAAATTGTAGTTTCAAATTTAATGTAATTACAAATAATTGATTAATTTAATTAATAAAAAATACTATTTTTTTTGCTTACACATAAGCGCTATCACATCTCCTATTTTATATAAATATAAATATATATATATATATATATATGTACACATATGTTCATTGGCAAACATATATAAGTACAAGGGTCCACCAGACCCTTTTGCCTTGATTTAATATGTATGATTTGTGATCTAACCATTTAAAAAAATTCAAAATTTATTTGAGACAATAACTAGAAACATTAATGATCTGAATCTGGAAGAAAATAATATAAATTGCAAAAAAATTAGGATAGTTATTAATTTTAAAATTCAAAAAAATTATGTAAAGTAGTTTCACAATTAAATGATATTTTTAAAAAAAAATTGTTCTAAAAATATGGTGTTGTAACGTGTGAGATTCCTTCTTTTGTGGAAATATAATTTTAACTATCTTTCAATATCCTCTTTATTAATAGTAAAGCAAATACATAACAATAATAATAATAATAATAATAATACTAATAATAATAATAATGATGATGATAATAATAACAATCTTAATCTATCTATATATAATAGGATAATAAAAACAAGTCACATGTTAGCGCCACAAAATTTTAGAAATTTAAAATTTAAAAATTAAGTATTATATAAACTATTAAATATTATAAATTCCAAATTTGATATAAAAATAGACACATGTCATCAACTTACACAAATAATGACAAATGTCAGCATTTTTAAAAATAGATATAATATTTTTTTTAAATCCAATTTATAAATTTGTAAAAATTGATTTAGTTTTTTTTATTAAAAAAATATTTAGTCTCTGACAGGTTTAATATTTCAAAAAAATCAAAATTTACATCAAATAAATAAATTTAAATAAGATAAAAGGGAACTTAAATATGTCAACAATAATCGTCATGATAAATTGATTTAATATTTAAATTTTTAACTGCATGATTCCTTTTGTCTCTTGTATTGTACTATATATATCTCAAGTTCTCAACTGCATAATTGTTTTAACATTATCAAAAACTATCACTTCCAATATATATAAACACGTTCTAAGAGAAAATTAAAAAAAATAAAACATTTCATTAATCTTCATCACTTATTTTTACGTTTTGACATCTTTGAAATTTCAATTAAGAAAATAAGCATACAATTTCTACAGCTTTTTTACCCAACAAAAAGCAGTCGGAATATGATAAAGCAAAATAGTGGATATAGAAAATTTGTACAATATATTGTTTATTCATTATCCTAAATTTGCTACTTTTTTATCATTACGTTTTATTATTCTCATTTTTTGATGATATCATTTCTGCAAAAAGGACTATTTCTACCTACAATATTATTGGAGGTTTCGCAAATAAACATTCATGATTATTTTTTTCAGTGGCAACTTTGGCATGTCAAAATTCTAGATGGATATACTTTTGATGGTAGATAGATTGCATTACTTGCTAAAAATATATGTAAATATTGTACTTTTTTTTCTTTAAAAAAAGGGCAATTTTATTCGAGATATTTATTAGTATGTTTGTATTTATTTTTAAAAATTAGTGTTATCAATTTTTTATTTATGATTGTAGTTATTTTTTGAATTGTAAGAATGATGGATGATGAGAGGAAACTGTAGTTACCTTAATTTGGTTAAAATCATGTAATCTCACATCTATAAAATATGAACACCATTCTCTCTCTTTACTTTGTTTGAAGATATATATCGATTGCCATAGGAATTTATATATTTTTTGTTTCTTATTCTAATAATCTTTTAATCTTTTCATTTTTCTTTAAGGCAAAATAGAAGCCTGTTGAGAAGAATTATGTAACATCCCGCCTTAGAAATAGCTAAATTTAGAAAGAACTAATTTGGAAAGAGCAAATTTGAGATTTGCTCGAGTTAAGCTTAAGTTGTGAGTTTTAGGTCAACTTCAAACAACCATAACTTTCTGTACATGTTGAGTTAGGTAGCCCATAAGATATTAAATGAAAGGTCTTGGAATCCTCTTTTCAACGCCACCGAGTTTGTTAAATTTTGAGTTCGGATGAAGGAGATATGCTCGTTTGAAGTCAGCCTGTCTAATTAAGGAAATTTACCCGAATTATGAGGGGTATTTTGGTCTTTTCCTTACCCCATCAACTTTAAATATTTTTAGTAATATTTTAGGGGTCTAAATTGATTTGGGTCAGTTTACACAATCCTAAAATACGCTTAAGGTTTTGAGAGGAGTTCAAGAAAAGAGGAGAAAAGGAAGAATGATCAAGATTCTTGCGAATTGAGGTCGCCAAATTAAGGTATGTAAGTTCTCATAGTGTTGGTTTCGTTCACCGACATGCTAATCATGTGATTTTATCCTCAATTTCGTTCTTGAGGTTGAATGATTTGAGTTTTTGATGAGTTTTCTTGATGTTTCATTCTTAAATCGTTTATGATGAGTTTAATGAGTTCTAGAGATAAATGTTATGAGTTTGATGGTTGTTTTTTAGTAGATTTTTGTGTACTTAAGTTGGGTATTCGAATCTTAATGAGTTTGGAAGAAATTATTTGATTCTAGGTGAATTGGAGTTAGAAAACGAGAAGAAAAATGTCGGTATGTTCTGGGGGAAGGGTGGCGCGACGCGTCACTGATGCGCCAGGAGGGTTGGCGCGCCGCGCCAGTAGTGTGCAAGAATGAGGCCTCAGAAATTTAGGGGCTGGCACCCCGTGCCAGCAGTGCATCAAGGTCACCTGCCCCCACCCTTTTTCTGTCGTTTTCTCATTCTAAGTTCTTTTAAAGTGTATCTTTATTCCCTTTTGATTATAATTTCTCTAAACTACATCTAAACATCGAGAGATCATTCATAAGATGAATCATAACCCTTCAGTTCATAATTCAAATTCAAGGTAGAGTTAAGAGTAAAGTCTTGAGAGATCTTTCGAGTCATTTTGAGAAGTCTTTGACAATCATTTAAAACTTGTTTTAAGACTTGAGTACTTGAGTTTGCGGATAAGGAGAGTTGAGTTTCATTTTTCAAAATGAATATGTGAGAACTAAGTATTCCCAAGAGTAGATGTTTTTTTTAAAAGGAGAGGAAACAACGATTTCTAAATGAGTTCATGAGGAGTTTTTGAGTATAATCTCTTGTGTAAGTCATCCGCTGAGAGTTGAGCCAGACCAAGGGTTCGCTTGGGTTCAAAACTGGTTCTCGACTGCCGGCCACGTCCAGGATGTAGACTCGAAGCGTGACAAATTCGACATTGGAAAGAAGTTCTAGCAGTAAAATTGCAATGGAGAAGAAGTCAAGCGTGAAAGAATTTTTTTATAAAAGACATTAGCACCTAAATCAAATAAAAGAAGAAGAAAAATATAAAGAATATTTCAGGGACATAAAATATATATTTATTCAAGTGTTTAAACAAATGCATCATGATATTCGAATTTCAAACAAGGCAACAAAAATCGTAAATTACCTAAGCACGTTCTTTCTAAAGGGACCAAAACAGTTACCAAGATTGCGAGGTCTTGAATTTGTTAGTGATTTTTGAATTATATTGAGAATAGGCCATTAGGATTTGAGTGTCATTTAACACTTGAAATTGAATAGCTTATTTGATTTCTTATATTTTATTTTGATTGGGTATAATACAAAGCATAGTTTTTACCATAAAAGGAAGAAGATATAGTTTTTTTTTCTCTTTTATTTAACTTGACTTATTCTTGACATGGTCTTTTGCTTTATTGAAGTTCTTATTTAATATTAAGCATTGTTATTATTAATATAATCAATATGAAATTATGCCAGATGATCTAGAATACTCAAAAGTGTTTTAAAATTATCATCCTGAATTCAAAGAAAAATATGCATGCATTAAGCTTAACGGTTATAATTTTGATTTGTCTACTTAATATTTGTTTGTGTTTTCTAACTTTCAAAAGTCCTTTTATATAAAACTATACGCTAATGAAAAAAAATAGTTTTATAAGTCCTCAGTCCTCATTATACTACTATATAAACAATGTTGATAACCTTTTATTTTATCAGTAGTTATAATAAATTAAATAAAAATAAAAAATCACAAAATAAATTATTATAATTTTTTATATTATTACGTCACATTAAATATATTTTTTAACAGTTAACATCATTTTTTTCGTCTTTATTCGTTTTCAATTTCTATCTATACATAAATTCTTTTGATGATTTAATTTTTCTCCATCTTCTTTGTATGTAACTCTGTAGTTTTCAAGACAAAGTCAATAATCTTTGCAAATCGTTAGTTGTTGTAGATTCTTATATAT
>JAJOOS010010179.1:0-35733 GCA_029582725.1 Solanum chiquidenum | reverse complement strand
TTTTATGCATGTTTTAAGGATTTTTATGCATGGTTTCCATACTTAGTACATTAGTTGTGCTAACTCATATTTTCTACCCTCACTATTAGTGTAGGTTTCGGTCGTTGAGACGTACTACTTCCTTCAAGTGAAGCTTGGGTTGAGTATTCCGTAGGCTTGGCGAGTCTTCAAGTTCGAGGACAAGATGTTATCATTTTCTAGCTTTTATTGTCCTTTCTACTTTTGAGACTATATTGATGTAAAGGGCTTTGACCCTATTTGTACTCTCTATTGTACTAGATGGTGATTGACACAAGTCTAGATTCTTATTTTTGTTATAAAGAAGAAGTTGACTTCGATTATAAAAGTTTTAAAATATCCTCATTATTCTATGTCTTTATGTTATGATTATGCTAAGGGCTTGCATGCGACCCCTTTGGGGTCAAGTACCCCATGTTGCTTCTAGGGGGTAACCTCGGGTCATGACATAGGCTTAGGCTCACTTAGCCCAAGTTGATTGAAAATAGCATAGGGCATCAAGTTTATAGTAGCCCCCAAATCACACAATGCTTTTGCGAATTGAAACATCCCGACAATGCAAAGATTAGTAAATGCCCCCGGGTCATCCTTCTTTACAACCACGTTGCTCAACATAATAGCACTACAACAATGGGATACCTCAATCATCTCAAAGTCCATACGTCTCTTCTTTGTGATCAACTCTTTTATAAAATTGGCATAACCCCACATTTCTAACAATGCCTCCACCAAAGGGAGATTAATGGATAGAGTTTTGAAGACGGAAAGAAATTTTTCGAACTTTGTGTCTTCATCCCTCCTTTTCAATCTTTGAGGAAATGGTGGATCAACTTTGGTTAATGGTTTTGTAGGTACCGAGGAAGGAACAATTCACTCATTTGACTTTTCAGCCTCACCGAAATCAAGGCCTTTTGGGGTATTAACCACTTCATTTGGAGCTCCATCATGCAATTCCATGGCAAGTCCATCACTCTCAACAACAACAACTTTCCATGTGCTTGAACTTGCATTCTCATAATTCAGCACATTACTTCCCATAACTTTACCACTTTGGGTAAAAATAGCCATGCATTGGGCATTATCATTCTTCGGGTTGGCTAACGTGTCACTAGGAAGACCCCCTTTTGTCTTGGATTTAAGTGAGCCAAAATTTGTTCCATTTGAGTGTCAAGTTGTTTTATAGAAACCGAGTGTGAGGTTCCCGCCTGATTCAAAGAATACAAATCAACCTTCATGTCCTTGAGTACCTTATTTGTTCCTTCTTCCTTGTTTAGGATGTGGGCAAGCATATCCTCGGTCCAAAAGCTTTTGGGGTTGACATTTGGTTCTTTCAATTTTGAACATTCGTGAGGAGGCCCATAACAATCTCTATAACCGTCCCTCTTTGTCCATTTGCACTTCTATCACGTTAATATCGATCCTAATCTCTCCAACAACCATCAAGATCATTGTTCCAACCTTGATTCCCACCCTTGGATAGCTCAGACGAGAACCCCCCGCTTGGTTTGAAAAGAATTGTACCTCTTAGTTGTACATGTCCTCAAATTGTGTGTCATCAAAACTCACACCACTACTATCACTAACTGCATTCAAGCATTATAACCACCTCCCATGACATGTTTCGTCAACAAGTCCATTTAGGTCATTATCTTGGCGATGTTCTCATCACGTTCTTCATTCTTTTATAATTGTTCCTTGGTTATCCCGAGGTTTAAATGAAACACTTGATCCTCCCTTGTATGACATGTTTGGTTAATTTTGGTCATCTCATCAAGCAATGCCAATGCCACGGAAAAAGGTTGTCTCATAATACCACCCCTAATAAGTTGATCGGCAACACCTTTGTTGATAGTGTCAAGACTCCGGTAGAAATATTGCAAGAGCACATTATCTAGCAATCCATGAGTGGGACATTTGAGAAATAGCTTTTGAAACATCAACTAAGTTTCATGAATAGGTTCACCATCAATCCGCTTGAAATTTTTAATGTTATCCCTCAACTTCACCATCTTCGGGGGACGAAAGAATCTTTCATAAAACACCGCAGTGAGTTCCTCCCAAGAAGTAATTGACTCTCTTAGCAGCTCAGCCAACCACTTCGTTGCTTCCCCTACTAGAGATAAGGGAAACAAACGAAGTTGGATTGACTCTTGAGAGATATTCTTGAAGGAGAACAGTCCACACACATCCACAAAATTCCAGATGTGATCATGAGGGTCCTCGTGAGTAAGTCCCCCAAAGAAACCTTTCATTTGGAGAAGCTGAAGCATAGTCCTGGCTACATGAAAAATAGTGTTGCCCACAGTTGGGGCAAACAAATAGCACTGACACTTCCTATTTTATCCTCATTGACAACATTCAAGTCCCTGATATCATAATTATGTCCAATTAGACTTGCATTGCTCTCGTTCACACTCATTTCTTCACCTATTGAGAGCAAACAATAAGAAAATTTTACTACAACTAAATTAGTTCACAAAAACACTTTGATAAAAGAATTCTAAACATCACTCCCCGGCAACGGCGTCATTTTTCATAATGCTTAACTACACCTTTTATAATTCAAAGTGTAGGTGGTCGCCAACAAGTATAAACCCAACGATGAGTTGGGGTTGATCCTACAAGGAGTAATACGGTAAATAATTCAAGTACGAAGTGTAGAAGTGCTCTAATATCTTGTAGAAGTAAAGGAATACATGACATAAAGTAAATCAACAAGTTTTAAATATCAATAGAGTTTGGTAACCAATTCTTAACAGAAACAACTAACACAAAGTTTGAACAAGTATGAAGAGAGCCTTAGGGGTGTGTGAGTAATTTAACACTAATTTCTCTTAATGGGTAATTATCAATTGCTTTAAGTTGTTGAATCTGAATGGGTAGGATGGGTTTTGAATATAATTGTTATATCTCGATCAGCAATCATGTTTCAACTGATTTCTCTCGAACCTCAACAAGCTTCATAATACAAATAACTAATTCCTTAACTTAGCCCACTTTCTCAAGTTAGGTTGTAAAAACCTAAGTCAATACAATTATCAATCACTCATTCAACTCTATGCATCTTTCACAACCAAACATCGAGAGCTAAGACTAGAACCGAATTTGCAACTTTAGTTCATAGATTAAAACATGAATAAGTGATTGTACCCATTTCAAAATAACATTAATTATAGCAATTGACCATACCCATAATCTAATTTATGTATTCAATTACATAATCACACCCTAAGGAAATGGGGTTTAGCCAATCATAGCAAAAAGTAAGAAATCGTTACCAAGATGATGTTCCATCGAATTGACAAAATCTCCAAAGCTTAAATGCTGAAACTGAGACTTAAACCTTTAATCCTCAATAATATAAGTTCAAAAACCTCCAAGAGTATTCAATAATGTCAAAGTATGTGAAAAACACTAAAAATTGTGTAATACACTATGTAAGACTGTCTTTTTTTCTTCTAAAAATCAATTTATACGTTTCCAAAAACTTCCCAATACGTCAAAATGTAGGTTGGCGAATTTAGTCAGGATAACCAAACAACTCGGTGATTCATTGACACGCACATCCTCTTGCCTTTTGGCTTGACTCCTGCACCTTATTGTTCAGTTCATTTAGGCGAGCTATGTCGCACTAGCCGATCCACTCAGCAAACCACCAAAATGCCTTATGTGATGCCGAGTTGTCTTAGTTCATGGGCTACTTTGTTGGAAAGTTTGGCGAGTTGGAGGCTCACTCGGCGAGTTGTTGAGTGACTTTTGCGAGCTCCAACTTCTCTTTTCTTCAGCTTTTTCAACTTTTTTGCCTCTTTTTGTATCGTAATGTTCTTGCCTTGTTCTTAAGCCTTCTTTGCTACAAATAAAAAAATTAGCATCAGTTATGAACACAAAATACGCATTGAGGACACTAATTCATTCAATAACAATCTTTAAATGAGTCAAATCCTCGACTCATCAGCCAACTTACGTCAAAAGCCTAAGTTAGGGTGTGGTAAAAATGAGGAAAGAAACCGAGTAAGATGTTCGTGAAATCCATCCTTGGGATTATGTGGTGAAGAAAAAGATGGAATCCCTCCATATATTAAAAATAAAAAAAATAAAAAAAAGAAAAAGAAAAGAAATGAATAATTTGTATCCATGAGCATTGTTATGGAAATAATAGGGGTGTCCAATGAGCTATACCAAAAAATTTATGTGCTATGAATAGGCCAAGCATGAGTTGTGAATAAGAAAAGAATGAAAGAAAAGGAAAAGAAGAAAAATATTAGCCATGATTCACGAAGGTAGAGTCACTAAGCCGAAACGATCATAGTTTTACCCTCAACTCAATTAGAAGCCTTGAAAGACCTTTTTGATCTTGCATAAGCCAAGTGATGTGTTGGTTGGAAAATACGGGTAAACCTATGGGTAAAATCATTCATTTTTTTATTGGGAGTGTGAGAGTTGATTTCGATTCCTTAATTGTATTCTTTGATTGGCTTTGTGAGAGCATGGAATCATTCTTGATGTGAGGGCATTCCAATACTTTTGTTGGACATGAAATTACATTTGAAGTGAGCATTTGTGAGCATAAACTCTAATTGATGATGGCGAGTCATAGTTGGAAACTTTGAGTGAACAATTGAACATTGCATTTTTGGATTGAACTTTGTGTGTGCTTTCATGTTGAGTCTCAAGGAGCACTAGTTTGTAGACATCCATGTCAACCTAATTGATCTTGTGTTTTACTTGAGTACAAAAAAAAGTTTAAGTTGGGGGTGTTGATGAGTCGAGAATTTAGACTCATTTAGGGATTTTTATTTAATGAATTACTGTCCTTAATTTATATTTTGTGTTCATAACTGATGTTATTTTTTTTATGTGCAACCATGAAGGCTTAAAACAAGGCAATGACATTACAATGCGAAAAGAAACGAAAAGTTGTAAAAGCTAAAGAAAAGGAAGGTTGGAGCTCACAAAAGCTATTTGGAGACTCGCTGAGTGAGCTTCTAGCTAGCCAAAATGTCCACTGAGTTGGATCATGAACTAATCCAACTTGACAAATGAAATTTCCCTTCGACAATGCATCGAATGGAAGAAGGCATCCTTATCAGCGGATCGTCGAGTCATTCGGTGATCCCGGATAACTTCACCGATGGGACTGCGTATTGAAATTTAGGAAAGTTTTTGGAAACATATAAATTGATTTTGGAAGAGAGAGAAGGGGGTCTTACACTGGTTTTATTAATTAATACATACTTTGACAATACTGAATATTCTTGGAGAGGGATTTGAGCTTAGATATTGAGGATTTAAGTTTTAGTCTTAATTTTGGCATTGAACATTGGAGATTTTGTCATTCCGATGGAACATCTGTTTGGTAACTATTTCTTGCTTTTTTGTTATGTTTGGCTAAACACCCTTTCCTTAGGGGTGTGAATATGTAATTGAATACATAAATGAGCTTTTGGGTATTGTTAATTTCTATATTTTAATGTTGTTTTGATATGGGTTCAGTTATTTATTAACGTTTTCATTTATGAACTAAAGTTACAAATTTAGTTCTAGTTTTAGATCTTTATGCTTGCTTGTGAAAGTTGCTTTAGAGTGGAGTAAATTATTGATAGTTGTATTGACTTGTTTCTTTACAACCCAGCTTGATAAAGTAGGTTAAATTAAAGTTTTGGGTTGTTTTTCAATTGTTGAGCTTGTTGAGGTTCTAAAGAACTCACTTAAAACATACTAGCGGATTGAAAAATAGTTGTTATAGGTGCAACCCAGCCTACCCATTGAGATTTAACAACTTAAAGCAATTATTCATTACCCATTGTTGCGTCTAAATCGCACACGCAAGTGTACGTGGTCGTTCAAGTATTAAAGTGTCGCTTATGAAGAGCCGGGTATCATACCCACAGAGACTTACGATTAAAAAACTCGATTGTTCCAATGTGTTCAACTAAACACAAGTGGTGTCAAGATTTCGAGAGTGTTTTCTTTTATAAACTAAAAGATAAACATAATTAAACAAATGCGATTCAATTTCAAGGGTTTCAAACAATGATTGGGTAAAGTCCAGGGCTGCAACTCTTATCAAGATTTATGCAATTTATATTATCTAAATGAGTATTAATCAAATATCAAATCAGTGATCACAGGGTTAAATGTATGATTATGGTCTCCCGATCTCTAATCACCTATGATAACTAACAACCTAACTACATCGTTGAGCAGGGATAGATGGACCAACTACCGAGAAATATGATTTCTTCATGTATAGTGACCAAACATGGTTTCTAGGTATATCCCTATCCTAGATACAAATTAACCCTAATTATTATGAGTTAATCATGCTCCTCATGTCCCACGTTCTATCCTCTTATTCCTCTCCCGAGTTCAATTCGGACAATGTATTTATTTCAATGGTGATCAGGCACAAAATACGAAAAACAAGAACATAAGAAAAATTAATATGATATTTGATATTAACACATGAAAACTTAATAAATTGCAATCATCCTGTAGCCACATCCCAATAACTAGGGTATTTTTTACTCATAATCAGAGATTCGATCAAACAATGTTAAAGTATCATAGAAAGATCTAAAATAAAAGAGTTTAGGAAAAAACCCTAAAAATTGATGAAAAAGCTCTCCAATTCGTCGTTCTTCAAAACCTAGGAAAAGAATAATTTAATAAAATAAAATATTAACATATTTAATAAAATAAAATATTAACATATTTATACTAAAGTCGAAATGGCCAAATCTAGCAACCAGGGGCACGATGCGGAGGTGATTCTTAGATTCACTTCAAGGCACAAAAGCCTTCTCCGCGACGCGGACACTCCACAGAGTGTTCTGCCTCAAAATCTATTTTTTGCGAACAAAAATAAAAATCCTTCTCCGCGACGCGGAGATTACACGGACCACTTTGGTTCAAATGTCATTTAATGAGCGAGAATATAATTCCTCTCCACGATGCAGAGAGGATACAGAGATGCCTTGAATGACATTTCTTCATTCTTCTTCCTTGCTTCTTTTCGACTTAGATCTTTTGTGTTCCCCATTGTCCATTTTCGTGCTCATTTCTCCAATTAAGCTCACCTACACAACTAATCATCTTGGTTAGCTCATAAGCAACCAAAATACTCGATAAGACTATAACCAAACACACATTGAATTAAAACTTAGCTTAAATACGGGCATTATTAGATTTCTAGGCATATAAATATTCCTAAGATCACTACCCCATACTTAGAGCTTTGTTCGTCCTCGAACAACTTACTAACTATTCCTAGACTTAGACTCTCTATTATAGTATTTGTGCATCCACCACTTTCTTCCAAGGATCTGTAACCAGTTAACACAGGCATGATTTCATTCAAAGTATGCATGACTCCTGTAATTGACTTGACAACTTTTAGCAACCAACGCATTCAACAAAATGTGCACCATTACATATCACCTATCCTTCATACAACAAATGCCCCTCACTCCAAAGAATAGTCCACACACTCAAATTATCAAATTGAATATACTTTAAGGACTTTGCAAACATGGTGCACTTTCACTCAATAAAGACATCAAACATGTATGCATTGAGAACCGTAAGCTTACCCATTATGTACATCTCTACTAATAAAGTGTGTTATGCTCACAATCAAATAGTACTTTTTTCGGTTGTAACGTAGGCTTGGGGTAAGGAAGGATTCGTTTAGATAAAATTAGTGACTTATCTTCCCTAATGCACCAAATTCAACTTCCTTTATACATTCACAACTTTTTCTTCTCTTCAGCCCCCTCTTTCTTCATATATTTCCACTCGCATTCCCAACCTTGCCTTTATTTCTCACTCGCCCCTTTATTTCTATAACTCTTTTTTTTTTACACTCAACAATAGCCACCCTTGACTTAGAGAATTCTCTCGAGTTAAAGTACACATTGCCCTTGTAAGGGCCAGGGCCATAATTAAGGAATTCACCAAGTTAGCCACCTTCAACTTAGGTTTTTAACCTTAGTCGAAGTGCACAATGTCCTAAGGACCAGGGCCAAACTCAGATTTAAACTCATGGGGCATCATTTCACTACCTTTTTTCACTCTTCCCCAACAAAATAAACATTTCCACCCTATTTACTCTTTCAGCCATTTTCACTTTTCCACCTAACATAGTGCATTATGGATTTGGGATCAAAGTTAACGGTATCAATAAAAGGTATTCGGCTTAATTACGCGGTTTAGAAGAAAATCAAGGCAAAAAAGGCTCAATTTGGCTATACTAGGGATATTGTTTCTGACAAGGCTAAAAGTCAAGACAATTCAAAGAAAGCCTGTTATCATCTTCTAAACACAACAACACTTGTATTTTGCTTCAATAACATGTCGGGCAAATTCTAGACTCAGATGCATTCACGGATATTACAAAAACTCACCGCTCATGGAACAAGTTATACTCAAGAATGGATCAATCACAGCAACACAATCAGATCATGCACAAGGTTCAATTTAAGCTTAAGTTGCATCATTCAAGTCAAATACAATAAGTTCAACTGCATTCATATATCAACTTCAAATCATGCTTTCATACATTTTCCTCTCAGAATTTCAGCTTCAGCACAAACCAACTTAAGACTCAAATGACGAAATTGTTGTTAAGGCGATCGTCATCCATCTGACATTGGGCAATGTGACTCAACTATGACTACTGACTCAAATCTTAACAAGATAAAATCTTTTTGTATAATCAAAGGGACTTTCCTTGGCCAAAGAACCAAAAACAACCTCCAAGGAACCCAAAATAAAACAAAACAAAAACAAAGCAGACTCTAACAATGTTCAACAATAAAAATATATACAAACTAGGTATGTTTTTCACCCCTCACCCCACACTTAAACATTAGCACTGTCCCCAGTGCTTTACAAAATTATCGGAACAGTTCAAGAGGAAAGGTGAAAACACTCCCTGATCAATCCTCCATCGCATCACCCCATTCGGCCTCATCACCGGCCTGAGCGGGGTCTACCTCCTCATCCGAGTCGGACTCCACATATGAGCTGGTCCGCAATCTCTCCTCATCAGTCGGAATGTCATTGCCAACTGGCTCACGAAACTCAGGACCAATGCCAAGTAGGGCCTTGGCATGGTCATTCAGAGGGTAGCACCTCTCACCCTCTCCCAACGGCATATAAATGGAAGCTAGGCAGCCATTCTGATGGCGCAACATCTCTAGGCCATACATCCTGGCCATAATCAGCTCATCATGTCGATGGCGCTCAACAGTGGTGAGAGTTGTCCCAAACTCAGTGTCGGCCCCCTTGGTTCTAGTGATATCCACCGGTGCTGAGAATAAGGGTGCCATGTAGACCACATTTTTTTCAGGAACATCTGCAGCACGACACATCTTGGTAATAAGGCCACCAAAAGCATACTTGTGCCCTTTGTGAACCTGAGCCTTTCGCATCGCAGATTTCAAGACTGCTCTGATATTCAGTTCTGTAGCAGTCATCAAAGCATATACCAAGCACACCCTATCCCGAGTAATATATGTGTAGTGAAGACCCTGTATCAAGCAGTTCATGACAATTTTTAGCCAGACGTGCATCTCCCTAAGCATGTGAGCGTAAGGAAGAGATTGGTTATATCTCTTCCTACTATGCTTAGTCCATTGTGCCATGGATTGTGGACCGCAAAGAGTATTTCTAATGGCCCGGTATGGAGGGCGTATGTGTAACCCTGTCAGCACTAGTGGATCAGTGTCCTGTGGTGTACCTAATATGTCATTTATACCTACGAGAGTGATAGGCACATTAACTCCCCGCACAGTCACAAAATGGGATCTTACCTTCGGTGCCCAGTTGGTGTAGAATTCTTGGACCATGTCCAAGTTGCACTCTTCCAGCTCTACAAAGATAAACTCCATACGCAGCTCCCAGATCCGCCTCAGTATTTGTGAGAACTCCCGCGCCAAGTTGTCCTTGTCAATACAACGTTAGAGAAATACGATGCCTCAGTGTGCATTTTGTACCATGTTTTCCCTTCTTTGGTTACAACCTTCACCCCAAACAACCTTGTTTGGCCTATAGGCACTGAAGGTGTGGGTGGTACATTCTCACTCCGAACACGTTTTCTATGGCTCGACGTGGCCACTTCCTTATCGGGTCTTTGTGAGATCGACATGATTACCTGCAAGCATAGTAGAGTTCAGCCCACCACACATAACATTGATAAAAATTTGGGTAGTGTGCACACACCACCCCACACTTAGTTCATTGCAGCCTTCTGCCTAGGTACTCAGACTTCCCACAGGCGTACACAAGTAAACCACAATAAATACCAACAACTACCCATTCCAAATGGTGCATACACTTATCGGTGCTACTCAAGAATTCACAACACATAACTTATGCAACAATTTGAGACCTAATCACCACTCAATCACGATCAAAGAGACTTTTTACTCAGACCTTGAAATCCCACAAAGTGTACATGAAGCAATCGATTTCATTCAAGAAAATACCATTCGTGTTATTCAAGAATTCACACGCTGAAATTCAGACACACCTACTATACTCACTACACATGGTTTGACCACCAATACAGAATTACCCCCATTTGGACCAACATACTACCCCAATCTTTGAACCAAGAACATACATGTAACCCTTCCAAACTCACCTTACGTCCACATTCAAGCAAAATAAGGCAATTGACTCAAGACTCTACATCAAGCATTATCCATTTAGAAACAATCCCTCACAAGCATACATAACCCACATATATTCACCCAATCAATTCCAGAACAACAACAATGAATATTAGGTGATTTTTACTGAAGAATTTGAAATCACCTTTAACAATAATATCGCACACAACATTAAAAAATGTCCCCAAGAAAATCCACAATTCCCATACTCGATATTTTAAAAAATAGTTTCCACAACAATGACACCCCTCAAAGCACGGGAACACTAGAGTACATACCTGGAGCAGCTTAGTTGCAAGAAATTGAGGAAGAGAAGGTTCAAAGGGACTGCGCATTACGGATGTAGTAGCTAAATTCGACCAAGGGAGAAGAGGAAAAGAAGTGAAAAATTATGAATTTCGGGTGAAGTAATGGGGTTTTCTGAAGACTTAGGGGTTAAAAGAAGTCTGGGTCGGGTTAATTCCATTTAAAATGGGAAAAAACCCGTTTCATTTAATGAAAATTGAAGTGAACTTACCTGGGGCGCAACGCAGGGTGGAAACGGAGTGTTCTGCCTCACGAAATTAATTAAAATTGTACGAAGTCAAAATTTCCATCCCCCCTCTGTAACGTGGGATGGTTACGTTGACCCTCTTTTCTTGACGTAAATGGTAATCCTCGTCGAAACCAAATTTCAAGCCCCCTTCCACGATGCGCCAAGTCCACGGACTGTTCTGCCTCGTGCTGGAAAAATAATTTCCATTGAGGTGAAATCCAAGTCCACCTCCGCGACGCGCCATGGGTTGAAAATCCTAATTTCTGCACTTTTAAGTTCAAAACCCATTAGTACACATATGATGGGTTGCCTCCCATCCAACGCCTTAGTTTTGGTCGTAGCACGACACATTTTTTTTGTACTTTTTTGAATTTATCTTTTTTTTATTTTTTATTTTTTATTTTTTACTAATTCCTATGAATTGAAATAACAAAACAAAATAAAAGAAATCTTAACTATTACAAGGGGTCACGGGTTACCTTCCGTGCAGCGCCTGATTTAATGTCACGGCACGACCCGTCTCATGACTCATTCGTCATTCAATGTGAGCGCTTCGAACTCATGATCAACATCATTTCCAAAATATTGCTTGACACAAGGAAAGTAGAGCTCTTGTCCTTGTTCCTTAGCTCTACCGCACCATGTTGAGTCATTCTCACCACTTCAAATGGATCACTCCATTTAGATCGAAGCTTTCCGGGGATTAACTTCAATCGTGAGTTAAACAACAACACTAATTGACCAGGCTCAAAGGTGTGTGCCATAATATGTTTGTCATGCCACCTCTTGGTCTTCTCTTTGTACAACTTAGCATTCTCATAGGAGTGAAGCCTGAACTCTTCTAACTCATGCAACTGCGTTATTCTCTTCTTTCCAGTAAACTCAACATCCAGATTCAACTTTTTAATCGCCCAGTATGCCTTATGCTCCACTTTAGGTAGGAGGTGACATGCTTTTCCAAACACCATTCGATAAGGAGATGTCCATATCGGAGTCTTGTATGCAGTCTGGTATGCCCACAAGGCATCATCTAACTTGTCTGCCCAATCTTTCCTTTGGGCATTCACAGTCTTTCGGAGGATTTGTTTGACCTCTCTATTAGACACTTCTACCTGGCTACTAGTCTGGGGATGATACGTTGTAGCTACCTTGTGTCTTACCCCATATTTAGCCAACAAATTATGCACTGAACTATTAATAAAGTGCGTACCTCAATCATTGATCATAACCCTTGGAATTCCAAACCTGGTGAAAATGTGCTTTCGAATGAATTTCACGACCACCTTTGAATCATTGGATGGTAATGCAACAACCTCCACTTACTTAGACACGTAGTCCACTGCCACTAAAATGTATTGATTACCATGAGAAGATGGGAATGGTCCCATAGAGTCTATCCCCCAGACGTCAAAGATCTCAACCTCCGGTATATTGCTCAATGGCATCTCATACCTTCTAGAAATGGAGCCCATCCTTTTACACTGATCACAACTCTTCACAAACATAGCAACATCTTTAAAAAGAGTAGGCCAAAAGAAACTAGATTGCAATACCTTATGTGCAGTGTGTCCGCCCCCATGGTGTCCACCATATGGTGAAGAGTGACAACTCTCCAACACTTGTGTCGCCTCCTGTTTAGCTACACACTTTCGCACCATCTGATCATGTCCCTGCTTGAATAAGAAAGGCTCATCCCATATATAGAAGTGTGCATCATACTTCAACCTCTGCTTTTGATGTGTTAATCCCCCAGGTGGAAATAAACCACTCACAGTAAAGGGAGTTAGAAGCTTTTTAGGCCATGCTGGGTTCTATACACGTTGAAGCGCATGCCATTCTTCGAGATTTTGTGTCCCAACACAATCCCATCTCGAACTAAGAATTGACACTTTTCGCAGTTCAACACAAGGCTTGTTTCTTCACACCTGGCAAGAACCTTGTCAAGATTAGTCAAACAAAGTTCAAAAGACTCACCAAACACTGAGAATTCATCCATGAACACCTCAACAAAATCCTTCACCATATCATGGAAGATTTCCATCATGCATCTCTGAAATTATGTTGATGCATTGCATAAGCTGAATGGCATGCGCTCGAACGCATAAGTGGCATACGGACAAGTGAAGGTAGTCTTCTCCTAGTCCTCTGGTGCAATAACAATCTGATTGTACCCTAGTACCCATCCAGGAAGCAGTAGTATTCCTGACTCGCCAATCTATCCAGCATCTGATCAATAAAAGGCTCTGGGTAATGGTCCTTTCTAGTGGCATCATTCAACTTCCTGTAATCCATGCAGATACGCCACCCAGTCAATGTTCTTGTAGGGATCAATTCATTATTTTCATTGTTTACCACCGTTATTTCGCCTTTCTTGGGCACACACTATACTGGACTCACCCATTTACTATCTGATATGGGGTACACGATCCATGCATCTAACCACTTGATTACCTCTTTTCTCACCACATCAGTCATCACTGAATTTAGTCTCCATTGATGTTGTGCACTTGGCTTATGCCTTTCCTCCATATAGATTTTATGCATGCACAATGCGGGACTGATTCCATGGATGTCGGACATCTGCCAACCTAAAGCTGTTTTTCCTCTTCTTCAAGATGATTAATGTTGCTTCCACATGTGCTTCAGACAATGTTGCAGACAAAATAACCAGCAAAGTTTTATCTTCACCCAAAAATGCATACCTGAGATGGGTTGATAATGCTTTTAACTCCAACTGGGGTGCTTCTTCAATGGAGGGCTTGGGTGGAGGACCCAACACCCTATTTAAAGGCTTCCATCGATCTCCTGTTGTACCTACAAGTGCCACATCAAGATATTGCACCATTTCCCATGCCTCAACATCCCCATAAATATCATCTCCTACTAACACTCGCTTTAAGGGGTTCTTGGACGCAATATATCGAGCCTCTGCCTCAAGATCTATCACAGTTATTGAAGAAAACTATGCATATACAGTTGGTAACTTTAATGCCTTGTACACATCAAATACATCCACTTTATGATGTGCCCGCATAATGAGTTGCCCAGCTGCTACATCTATCATAGTCTGCCCAGTAGCCAAGAAAGGTCTTCCTAGCAACAGATCTATCAGCCAACTACAAGATGATGGTAGTAGGTTTAGGACTACCCAACCCCAGCTTTTTGTACAACGAAGTTGGCATCAAATTGATACTAGCTCCTAGATCACATAATCCTCACGCATGGATGCTCTGCCCTATAATGATATGAACTGTAAAGCTACCCGGATCTTTCAGTTTGGTGGGAAACTTATTTTGGATTCGGGAACTGCACTCTTCAGTAAGTGCAACAGTCTCATATTCGGTCAGCCTCCTTTTATTTGCCACAATCTCCTTCACATATTTATCATACCTAGTATACCTTGCAAAACATCTACCAATGGCAAGTTAATGTGAACTTGTTTCAAAAGAGAGATAAACTTACCGAAACATTCATCCTCCTTCTGTTTCTTGAACTTTTGAGGGAATGGAGTAGGTGGTTTCACTATTGGTTGCACTCGTTCTTCTTGTGCAACAACCTCACTCTCCTTGGGTTCACTCTCTTTCATCACAGATTCAGTGTTTCTTTTATTAGGAGCTAATTCCTCCAATTGCAAACCACTGCGAGTGCCTACCACATTTACCTGCTTGGGATTTGGATCAGTGTTTCCAGGCAAACCTCCTTGCGGTCGTGAGTTATGGGCACTAGCAAACTGCCCGAATTGTTTCTCCAGATTTTGTGTAACCAACTGATTATTTCTCACATCATCAGCTAACTGGGCTTGATCAGACATAATTTTTTTCAGCATCTCCTTCATGCTCATGTTACTAAACTGCTTATTTGGCTGCTCTCGTTGGACCTGTGGTTGGTACCCTTGCGCATTTCCCTATACTGATTTTGGCCTTGAGCCTGATTTTGATTACCACCCAAAGGAAAGTTTGGATGGTTACGCCAACTCGGGTTTTAAGAGTTTCCATAGTTCTGCTAGCCTCCTCCTCCTCATGCATTCCCTACAAAATTTACAGAATCCGGGTTTGCACCACATACCTCTGCACTATGATTACCACCTCCGCAAATTTCACACCAAGTTGGCGGTTTTTGGACTACATTCACCTGAGCTTGTTGTTGTCCCAATGATAGATTGATGAAGTGGGTGTTCATCATATTCTTCATTGCAGCAATCTGTGCAGTTAAAGCAGTCACTGCATCTACCTCCAACATACCTGCAATTTTTTGTATCACAGGTTTCACCCCTCCTCCGTTCCGTTCAGGATTACCCTGTGAGATCCTGTTCAGCAAGGTGAATAGTTCAGCATAAGTCTTCTTCAAAGCTTGACCACCTACTACTGAATCAAGTAAAATTTTGGTGTTAAGCTCCAACCCTTCAATGAAGGTATGTACTAACACCTCATTAGATTGATGATGATGTGGGATGATCATCAACATCGATTTAAACCTGTCCCAAGCTTGGTACAAGTTCTCTTCTCCTTTCTGTCTAAAACTTAGGATGTCACTCCTCAACTTAGTTGTTTTCCCGGATGGAAAAAATCTGATGAGGAATTTCTATGGTAGATCATCCTAGGTGGTAATAGAATTAGCGAGCTCGGAGTTTAACAATATTTTTGCTTCCTCGAGTAGAAAAATGGGGAATAAAGTAAGCCTCACATAATCCTCGTGTACTCTAGTTGGAGTGTAAGTATCACTAATCTCGAGGTAGTTTTGGATGTGGACTGTTGGATCCTCGTGCGATAGACCAGTGAACTGCCCATTAGTGTGCAATAGTTGCACCATACTCTGCTTCAGTTCAAACCTTCCACCAGCTCCAGGTTTCTGAATGCATGATGTCACATTGGTGGTATGTGGGATTTCCACGTCTCTTACTTTCATCTCAACCATTATTTCAGGTTCATCTTGCTTAACTCTTGCTACTGGAGATGTTGGTTCACTAGCAACAAGAGGGACCGGGTAACTGACTCATCTTTGCCTTCTCCGGGAATGAACGAATCTTTTCGTTTCAACTAGAGGCTCTACCAATCCTTGATCGTCGTCCAGTTTGAAATTTCAGTACAACCTGCAATAATTAATTGCTAAGATAAAGTTGTCAACAGTTGCTTTTTAACTTCATAAATCAGAAAAATCAAATAGTTCCTAATTCTAAAGTCCCCGGCAACGGCGCCAAAAACTTGTTGCACCCAAATCACACACACAAGTATACGTGGTCGTTCAAGTAATAAAGTGGCTCTTATAAAAAGTTGGGTATCGTATCCAGAGATACATACGATTAGAAAACTCGATTGTACCAATGTTTTCAGCTAAACACAAGTGGTGTCAAGATTTCAAGAGTGTTTTATTTTATAATCTAAAATATAAACAGAATTAAACAAATGCGATTCAATTTCAAGGGTTTGAAACAATGATTGGGTAAAGTCCAGGGTTGCACCTCTTATCAGGATTCATGCAATTTATATTATCTAAATGAGTATTAATCAACTATCGAATCAGTTATCACAGGGTTAAATGTATGATTATGGTCTCCCGACATCTAATCGCCTACGATAAATGACAACCTAACTACATCGTTGAGCGGGGATAGATTGGACCAAGTACCAAGCATTAAGATTTCTTCATGTATAGTGACCAAGAATGGTTTCTAAGTATATCCCTATCCTAGATACAAATTAAACCTACTTATTAAGAGTTAATTATGCTCCTCATGTCCCACATTCTATCCTCTTATACCTCTCCCGAGTTCAATTCGGACAATGTGTTTATTTCAATGGTGATCAGGCACAAAATATGATAAATAAGAACATAAGAAAGATTCATATGATAATTGACATTAACCCATGAAAACTTAATAAATTACAATCATCATTTAGCCACAACCCTAGAATTAAGGTATTTAGCTACTCATAATCAGAGATTCGATCAAACAATGTTTAAGTATCATAGAAAGATCAAAAGTAAAAAAATTTAGGAAAGAACTTTAAAAATTGATGAAAAAGCTCTCCAATTCATCGTTCTTAAAAACCCAGAAAAAGAATAATTTAACAAAATAAAATATTAACCTATTTATACAAAAGTCGAAATGGCCAAATCTGGCAACCAGGGGAGCAATGCGGAGGTGCTTCTTAGATTCACTTCAAGGCACAAAAGCCTTCTCCGCGACGTGGACACTCCACGGAGTGTTCTGCCTCAAAATCCATTTTTCGCGAACCAAAAAAAAAATCCTTCTCCGCGACGTGGAGATTACACAGGCCACTCTGGTTCAAAGGTCATTTCCTGAGCGAGATTATAATTCCTCTCCGCGACGCAGAGAGGATACGGAGATGCCTTGAATGACATTTCTTCATTCTTCTTCCTTGCTTCTTTTCGACTCAGATCTTTTGTGTTCCCCATTGTCCATTTTCGTGTTTGTTTCTCTAATTAAGCTCACCTACACAACTAATCACGTTGGTTATCTCATAAACAACCAAAATACTCGATAAGACTATAAACAAACACACATTGAATTCAAACTTAGCTTAAATACGGACATTATTAGATTTCTAGGCATATAAATATGCCTAAGATCACCCATTAAGCAAAAATAGTATGTGATTGTTCACACATTCCTAAGGTCCCCTCTCTACTTGTTCAAACCTTGCATTAATTGTCTTTGTTAACAATTGATTACCAAACTTTTAATATTGATAATTGACACTTATAAATTTACATCGTGTTGTTTTTTGCTTATTTCTATTCTACAAGAAATTAGAACACTTTCATACTTCATATCCGAATTTTTTCTTGTATTACTCCTTGTAGATTGACCCCAACTCAACGTTAGGTGTATACTTGCTAACGATCGCCTACACTTTAAATTATAAGAGGTATAGTTGAGCGTTATCAAGGGGTAGCTTGAAAGTGAGGGTGGAATATGAAGTAGAATTTATAATGAAATTAAAATAAATCAAAAAGTGTGTGTGTGTGTGAGAGAGAGAGAGAGAAATAAGTACAGGAAAAAGATAAAGAAAAACTTAAAACTTAAAATATATATATTTCAAATTAAATTAACACGTGTCACATAATGATTGTTGTGTGATAACACTTGCTTTTTAAAATCTGGGACTGATCAAAAAATGATGTAATAATATAAGTTCGAAATTGTTTGGGGGGGGGGTAATAGGATGCCCGCTGAATTAATGTGTCTTTTTGAAAATTTGGGACAACTTCAGGTGTCACTTTATGTCTTTTCTCTTTAAGAAATTGAATCATAATAAATTGAACCCAGGAAGATTACATAAAAACCCTAAGAGAATAGGGTTAAAATCATATAGAGAATTGAGTTTCTTTTGATACCCATGGATGAAAGGAATACATTGGTGAAGTTCCCATATACCTTGGGTAATCAAAGCCCTATAAATGGAAGAAGATACTTTGAAGCTTGATGAAACCCTAGTGTTTCCTTGACAGAGAATTGGAGAAGAAGACCTTTGAGATAATTTGTGAATTTGAGTAAATGGGAGGGGACGGGTAGATTTTGAAGGGTAAAATCAGTTATAGGGATAGTAATAGGGTCAAAACGACATGATTTAAGGGATAAATGGGTAGAAAAATACCAAAACACCCTTAATTAAAAATGGTTGAAGCCTCTATGGGTTAGACCTACGAATCGTAGGAATTCTTATGGTTCATCCTATTCAACTGTTGAACACATTACTGGAGGCTAACTTTCTAAATTATTTCCACGAACCCTTTGTACGAGTCGTTAATATAACACCCCGTACCCTAGAAAGAACAACCAGCAGGCTTTTTAGAAGTTTCAAGTGCCACAGGCAGGTGCCACCCACGGACCATAGGTGGGGGTCTGTGGTTGGCCACCTGCAACCCACCCAGAAACCTCCCCAGAAAATTCAGCTAAGGGTTGACCTACGCCTGGACCTACGCGCCGTAGGTGGGACCACGGTCCATGGATCATGGTCCGCAGAAAAAACCTAGAAAACCCCGACCCATGACCAGGACCTACGGACCGTAAGTGGGACCATGATCTGTGGATCGAAGTCCCCATAGAAACCCCAGAAAACCCCGACCCACGGCCAGAACCTAAAGACTGTACGTTAGACCATGGTCCATGGACCAGGTATGTGAATCCTGGTCCATAGATCTTATTCTCTGAAGACAATCGATGACTGACCAGGATGGACCTTAGTTGGGACCACGGTCCGTGGACCAGGTCCGTCGGTTGGTCCTGACAGCTTTTAAGTCAGGGTCATTTTGCTCTTTTCCCTATGCATTGGACCTCTAAAATACGTCGTTTAACTCCTAAACTAAGTAGTTTTGGTCAGTTTTAGCCTAGAAACTAAATTAAAACCTAACCTAATCAATCATTCACCAAAAATTCGTCGATCTTATAGTAAAATAAGAGGAAAAGTCGAGCAGCCCTAGTTCAAGAACGCAACAAGGTTTCCTGAGTTCCAGCCCTAAAATTGAAAGATTTCCTCATGAAATTCGTCACCAGGTATGTGGGATTTCACTAGTGGGTTCCTTTCACCCATTAGGTCCCTAGAATTCAGTCAGATTCTTGATTCCCTCCATATTATCTAGACTTAGGGTTTCTAGAATTTCAACATATTATTATGAATTATTTATTTTAATGTTACTAATTAGATTATGTAACAACCCATAAAACTAGCAAGACCAAGCTAGAGTCTAACAGAAACTAGTAGGTGGAACTAGAGCCTTTCGTGTGTGCTTTTGAGTTTGATGTTTGGTTTTAGGTTGTAAAACGAGTCCCTGAGTTTAGATAGAGGTTTTTAGGGGTTAGACGTCAAGGTATGACCCCCCCAAAGACCTACCAAGGGTCCGTGAAGGGGACCCTAAAGTCTAGACCCCAACGCTCCCTAAGTTCCATTTTCTGCCCAAAATGTGTGACCCGCGGAGGGGACCTATACCCCGTAGGGTGGTCCACGCTCTATGGGAGTAATTCGTGGGTCAAGGGGGAAACTTAGGAGCTGCAGGTTCAACCTACGCCCCACCAGTATAGAGCGTGAGCTGACCTACACCCCGTAGGTGGTGGCCATAGGTCACACCTGCAAGCTGTCCAAAAAGTCGGCCAACATGTAAGTTTTACTAATTAATTCCTAATTTAATTATTTTAGTTTAGGGTCATTTTATACTGATTTAATAGACCTATATAAACTATTTTATGTCATTAAACACCTCATTAATTCATTAGAACCCAAGACCCCAAATCAAAACCCAACTTCCCTTCCCTCCAAAAGTTTTCTCTCTAGAAACCTTCATTGAAGACCAAGAAAGAGATCAAATATGGCTTGAATATGGGAGAATTTCAATACGAATTTGGTGGGATTATACACCTAAGGTATGAGAGTTTTCATCCTTGTTTAAGTTCCAGTCAAGGAGCCCTCTCAAAATATGTTTTCAAGTCTCCAATTTTCCCCAATAAAACCTAGGGTTCAATCTATGTCATAGGTCTTCTTCCAAAACAATTTCAATTGGTTAATTATGATTTATTATGGTTGTTTATGATGAATTATCATTGGATTTATGGTGATTTGATGAGAATTCCACTTGGACCCATGATTTCCCCCTCTTTAATAAATTGACTTCATGATGAGGGAATTGTTGAATATTGGCCCAATTATGTGATTAATGGTTGTTCTTGGTGTAACTACATGATTATAGTATAATAAAACATGTATCCTTGAATAACCTAAGATCATATGGTGAAATTGATATAGTCTAGGGTTATGTCATGAATGAGGCAAATTGAGGGCTTAGATGTGACCTTCTAAGAATGATGAAATTCTTTATAAATTGCCTTAGATTAGATCACCTAGACATGAATTGATTATGAGTAAAGCTTCTAGACATGAACTAATTGATTATGACTTATATGATGGATCATGCTTGTGTAGTATTGAGATTGAGTTTATATGTTCCTATATGACTATAAGTGATCAAGAATGAGGCATATGGTTAGGTTACCTTAATAGTTAGGTATATATGATGACCATGGGAGGTATGGCTTGAGAGTAAGACTTGTAGTATGAAGATGACTCCTAAGGCTTTAAGGTTAAAATCTAATATGCATAAGTTAAGTATGTTAAGGCTTTAAGAAGGAAGCCATTATGTATGTTGAGATATGAATATGGCCCTATTGTGAATGGACTTCACCCACATGACCTATAATATGATCATATGAGTTTATGCATGACATTAATGGATTCTTGAGTTATGACTATATATATATGTCTCATGTGATGAATACTAGATATGTTAACTTAACATGACCCTTGAATGCAAGATATGAGGTGTATGCATGATTATGATATTATGTGCATGTTATTGAATACTTTGTGTATAAAGTGTCTATTATGATAATGTTGTTGTTGTGTAATTGGAAGGACAATCACACATAAACATGCATGAATATGATTATGATGTGACTAAGTGTTGCTTATGATTCACTTAGAAAGTGAAGATCCTACAACTATTGTGTACTTGTGGTAATTGTTGAAAGGTCATTCTCCCCTTACCCTTACACATGTTTATGTATGAATTGTCTAGGACTACGATTATGTTGTTGTGATGATTGAAAGGCTATTCTCATTAACACAATATGAATATGATGTGAAAGGTTTACTCACATGTTTATGATTCTAAAGTGAAAGGACATTCTCACTTAATGAATCTATGAGCTATTATGATGATATGTTGGTTTGAGTGTCTAGTGCATTCTCTTATGACCATGAACTTAAGTAAAGACTTAATATGACTTTAATGGGAATTATACTTAGCACCGCGTGGATATAAAAATGATATGGGGGATTTTACGTTTACCAAGTCCAGCTTCCTAATGTATGTTATCTCATGAGATGGAAACCTTCTACATTTAGCAAGTCTGGGTTTCTAGTAGCAATCTCCTTATCCCATAACTATGTGCCCACATAGGTATATATCTAGTGGATCCACCTAAAATCTATTATGTGTGTTCTACCTTAGGCAAGTAGGACACCTCTTGTTGGTGTCGGGGTAGAACACCGGATTCCATGTAGCTCACATGCTCTATGTCGGTTAAGGCTAAATTTCCCTAAATAATAAAAATATGAATTATGATAAGAACATGAGCATGTTCTATGTTTCCTCAAGAGGTTCTTCTTCGTATGAGTGGGGGTATGGGACTTCACTCATGCATTGCACAAGTAGACTTTGAGAGTGGGCATGGTATGTCTCTTTTCTGATATGATGATTATAAGTTGAATGTATGTTTTGTATGAATTATGAATATGAATATGAACTATGATTATGACTTCTTAATAAGATTACTTAGTGTGAGTAGGGGTATGGGACTTCACTTATACATTGCACAAGTAGACTTATAAGGGGGTTGTGGTGTGGTTTCCTTATGCTATGAAAATATATGAATTATGTATGCAAGTTATGGATTATGTATGAAAGGTAAGTATGGATGTTGAGGTTGACTTCACTTGCTACAAGGTATGGACATGAATGTCTTCTTACTTATGTATGTTGGCTATGAATAAGGTTAAGTAAGATATGTATATTGTTGGTGGCCTAAATGTGATAGTTAGTGTAGGTAGGATTATGGGATCCTATCTATGCACAAGTATAGCTTAGGGTTGCTTATGTGGTAGCTCTATTATGATGAGATGATCTTGGTATTTGACTATGTGTATGAACTATGTCTTGTGAAGATTGGGATATGTATTATGCTTATCTTGGAGACTATGCTTGTATTTATGATAATATCTCTTATGCTATGATGAACTGTATGTGAGTTACTTTATGAGTTGCATTCTCCAACTATTTCAAAGATGATGTTCAAAAGTGGCATATGTAATGGTTTCAAAGAAACATGTCCCTTTTATGCATGTTTTAAGGATTTTTATGCATGGCTTCCATACTTAGTGCTTTTTGTGCTAACCCTTTCTTTCTACATTTTATGTAAGTGTAGGCTTTGGAGATATTGGATTCCATCCTCGTAACAAGGACCATAGCAGATCAAGAAGAAGAAGATTGGTGAGTCCTCATTGTGTTTGAGGGCTTGACCATATGTCCTTTATGTATTTACTTTATGTTTTAGACTTATGTAAGGGCTAAGTCCCTAAGATTGTATTCAAGAGTTTTGTTCCAAGTAATTAGATGGTTTCGAGACATAGTGTATAGATTCTATTATTTTATATAAGACTTCGATTGTAAAGAAAAGTTTTAAATTTCGCTTTATTTTCCTATGAACTTATGTCTATGATAATGCTAAGGGTTTGTATAAGACCCCTTCGGGGTCGAGTACGCCGTGTTACGTCTAGGGGGTACCCCTGGGTCGTGACAGATTATCATGTAGTAGTATTGTTTTTGCCTAGATTCATGCATAAACTCAGAACCCTAGTTATGTAGTTCTTTTAGTTTAGGAATTACATTAGCTAGGACAGATAAACAAACATATGTGCCTCAGTTTTCGAATGTTTCATTATCAGATATACATGTTGCATTTTCAGTTAGCATGTCAGATTATTGAGCTATCCAGTTTACTTCAGTCATGTTATAAATTTCATTTATTCAGTTGGGAGTAGGCTTTATACCGAGTTGGACAAGGGTCAGTCATCATTAAGTCCCAAAACTACGTTCCCCTGTAGGTTATAAGTCCCATTTGTGGAATCTGTTTAGTGATCACGCCAGTCATGCCTCTATACCTCTGGCAGGGTATATTGGGTCCTCTCGATGGGGCGTATACATCGGACTTCACATTTAGCTCATGTGGTTTTATATCGGTTATTAGTAGCTCCCACAGTCATATTCTAGTGCATTGACCAGGTTATCAGTTACAGTCAGTTTTCAGTATCAGCAAGTTATATACTTGGTCATTGCATTCAGTTAAGTTCAGATTCAACATGTTCTGTATATTCATCATGTTCATTTTTTATCATTGCTAAGTTATATGCTTTATGCAGTTATGTATATTGTTCAACTTTACTCTATCTTGCATGCTCAATACCTTTCAAGTACTGACGCATACTCTGCGCTACATCTTCTCATGATGTAGGTTCAGGTCCTCAGCTTTCAGATCATGCATAGATCGGTTCCGATCTCTATTTCAGTAGTATTAGTGGTGAGTCCTCATTCTTCGAGGACGATTGACATGATTATCTTTTCTACTTTTAGTATTTAGTTTCAATTTTTTCTAGATCTAGCTAGGGCGTATCCTAACATTTCTAGTCAGTTAGAGGCTTATTTCAGACATACACAGATTCAACTTTAGTATTTGAGCTTCATTTCAGTATCTTAAACTCTTCTCAGTTTTATATATATTCAGACGATAATGAGTATTCCCTATCATTTCAGTTTACATGATGATTTAAGCTTCCACACAGTACCTTCTTAATTCAGTTTATTTAGTATACTTATGATATGCTTGCAGGGTTAGCTTGGTGTCACTCGTGATCCTAGGTCCCATGTCCGTGTCCTGAGAGTAGCTTTGGGGCGTGACAAACGTGGTATTAGAGTACTAGGTTTAAGAGACCTAGGATGTCTGAAAAGCCGCACTAAGAAGAGTCCTTTTCATGGGTGTGAAATGCACCACGTCTAATGAGAAAAAGGCTGCAAAGTGTTTTAGGAAACACTTCACTTTCTTGATATTCTTATCGTGCGTAAGGTATGATCTAATTCTTCATTTCTAACTCGACGTTATGCGCTTTCTGATCATGCCTCCTCGTAGAGCTTATGGAAGAAATGTGAATGCACGCAACGCTGACGCAGGTTCCAGTGCCTGCAAATGCTAGTGGTGGATTAGTAGCAGCCAGGGTTCGTGATTTTGTTAGGATGAATCCGCCAGAGTTCTTAGTATCACAGATTGGTAAGGATCCCCAAAACTTTATTGATGAGGTCAACAAGATCTTTGAAGTAATGCAAGTGACTGGTAATGATAGGGTATAGTTGGAATTCTATCAACTTAAGGATGTAGATCACATCTGGTTTACTCAATGGAAAGAAAACAGAGGTACGAATGTAGCTCCTATCACTTGGGGAGTTTTTCAGTGACACTTTTCTGGACAGGTTCTTTCTGAGAGAGCTAAGAGAGGCAAAAGCTTAGGAGTTTATGAATTTGAGGCGGGGTTTCATGTCACTCCAAGAGTACGGGTTGCAGTTCACCCAACTCTCCAGGTATGCTCCTCACATAGTTGCCGATTCCATAGCTCAAATGAACAAGTTTCTATATGGGGTATCCGACCTAGTGAAAAAAGAGTGTAGAAATGCTATGTTGCTGGAAAATATGAACATCTCTAGGCTCATTACGCATGCTCAGCAGGTTGAGGGAGATAAGCTTAAGGAACAGGCTAAGGATAATAAGAAGGCTAGAACAGGCAGCTATGAGAATTCCCATCAAAAATTGGGTGGTCGAAATCGCTCGCAGTTTCAGTAGAAGTCTTCAGCTCCAGCACCTTCTTCGATCAATGTTCCATCTTCTAGGTTCCGACAGGATCAGAAAGGTAGGGCATCAGGTCTAAGTCTCAGGGGATTATTTCAGGCACCAAAACCTACCCAACTTTTCCAAAGTGTGGTAAAAACCATCCGAGTGAGTGTCTTGCAGAAAAGGATGTTTTGGGTGTGGTCAGTATGGTCACACGTTGAGAGATTGTCCTTCTGTTAAACAGGGTCAAGGGGGGCAATAATGGTAGGGCTCAGCCTACAACTTTAGCAGCACTAGTAGGTCGTCCAATTCAACAGGGTAACTCATCTGGTACAAGTGGAGGACAACGCCAAAATATATTGTATGCTCTTCAGGCTTGCCAGGATCAGGAAGATTCTCCTGATGTAGTCACTGGTATGTTACGAGTTTTTGACTTAGATGTTTATGCTTTGTTAGATCCAGGGGCTACTATTTTCTTTGAAACTCCTTATATAGCAGTCAACTTCAATGTTAGTCCAGAAACTCTCTCAGCACCCTTCTCAGTCTCTACTCTAATCGGTGACCCAGTTATAGCTAGATGGGTATACAAAAATTGCCCTGTCACAGCCTCTCAAAAAGTCACCTCAGCAGATCTTGTAGAGTTAGAAATAGTAGCTTTCGATATCATTCTAGGCCTGGATTAGTTACATTCATGTTATGTCTCAGTCGATTGTAGAACTAGGATTGTTCATTTTTAGTTTCCCGATGAACCAATCATAGAATGGAAGGGTAGTAGCTTAGCACCTATGGGTCGATTCATTTCTTACCTTAGGGCCAGAAATATGATCTCTAAGGGTTGTCTCTACCATCTAGTTCGGGTTAAGGATTCAAGCTCTGAAACCCCAACTCTTGAGTCACTTCCAGTAATTAATGAGTTCCCAGAAGTGTTTCCAGTAGATCTTCCCTGAGTTCCTCCCGAAAGGGAAATCAACTTTGGAATTGATCTCCTTCCAAATACCCAGCCTATTTCTATTCCTCCTTACAGAATAGCTCCAAATGAGCTTAAGGAATTGAAAGAGCAGATGAAAGACCTTCTATATAAGGGCTTCATCACAACTAATATTTCCCCATGTGGTGCACCAGTGTTGTTCATTAAAAAGAAAGATGGTTCTCTCAGGATGTACATTAACTACCAACAGTTGAACAAAGTCACAATTAAGAATAAGTACCCTATCCTCGAGATTGATGACTTGTTTGACCAACTTCAGGGTGCTAGTCATTTATCAAAGATAGACCTCAGATCCTGTCACGACCTGGGGTTAACCCATAGGAGTAACATGGAGTAATTGACCCCGAAGGGGGTCGCATACAATCCCCTAGCATCATCATCACATAATGACATAGAAAAATATGGAAAAATTAAAAACTTTTACAATAGAAGTCAACTTCTTTCATAAAGGAAAATAGGAAACTAGACTTTTCTCAATCACCATTTAACATAAGAGTACAAATAGGGACAAAGCCCTTTACATAAATAAAGTCTCCATGAATAGAAAAATACAACATAGTCTAGAATATAGAAGGAAAACTAGAAACTAGAATCAATAGCAACTTGTCCCCAAACATGAGGACTCACCAAGTTTACGGAATAGTCGACCCAAGCTTCACCTTAAAGAAAGTAGTAGTAGCCTCAACGACCCGAACCTACACTCATAGTAACGTAGAAAATATGAGTTATCATAATTAATTGTACTAAGTATGGATACCATGCACAAAATCCTTAAAACATGCATAAAAGGGACATTTAGTTGAAATCATGCATTAAGTCAAGTTTAGAAACCATTATGCACATACATAAAGAAACATAAGCCAATTCAACATACAAGCACCCTAAAGCCACACTAGTGCAATGCAAAGGTAAGATCCCATAACCCTAGCAAATGCCAAGTGTCACATTTAGACCACCCACAACACACATATCTTGTCTTACCATAGTTATAGACAACATATATAAAAGTGAAGACATTCATGTTCATACATTATTCATAATTCATCATAACATAAGAGAACCTTACCATTACCCCTCTTAGAGTGTACTTGTGCAATGCATAAGTGAAGTCCCACACCCCCACTCACACTAAGTAGTACCCCTTAATAAGTCATAATTAAAGTCCATGTCCTTACCATAGTTCAAATTCACATTATTTAGGGAAGGATTGCATTAACCGACATAGACCATGTGAGCTACATGGAATCTGGTGTTCTACCCCCACACCGTAAAGAGGTGTCCTACTTACCTAAGGTAGAACGTACATTTTTAGCTATTTAGGTGGATCCACTAGCTAAGACCTATGTGGGCACATAGTTATGGGACAAGGAGATTGCTACTAGAAACCCAGACTTGCTAAACGTAGAAGTTTTCCATCTCATGAGATATCATACATTGGACTTGCTAAACGTAAAAGCCCTCATCTCACTTTCATGTCCTCTCGGTGCTAAGCATTATTCCCTTTAAAAGTCACAATTAGCCTTTAAACAAGTTCATAGTCACAAGAGAGTGTATTAGACACTCATGTCAACATATCATCATAATAGCTCATAGGTTTCTTTAAGTAAGAATGCTCATTTCACTTTAGAAACACTAGCATGTGAGTAAACCTTTCACATTGTAGTAGTATTGTGATCATGATAATGTCATTTCAAGCAACACCACAAGCTTATCATTAACATACATACATACTTCATACATAATAAAGTGTATAGGGTATAGGGAAGAAGGATCTTGCATCAATACCACAATTACACATTTAGATATAGGATCATTACTATCTCAGTAAATCACATACCCATATATAATCAACATCAACATATACAAACCTAGCCAATTGCCCTTCAAGGCCATCAACCAACATCAACCCTAAATTCTAGAATTACAACATTAGATAGAGAGATTTGATGATTCAACCATCAATTAAACATAAACATAATCAATTACCAACTTCCATGGCCAATCAACTCATATCTTAGTTCACAATTTAGGATGACATGGAAACCATGGGTCCAAGAGAGATTTTCATCAAACACCATCAATACAACAATAATCTAACCATAAAACATCATAATTAATCACAATAGATCATAATTGAACAATAGAAATTGTTTTGGAAGAAGACCCATGATTAGAGTAAAACCCTAGATTTTGGAAGTCTTAAAAACATACTTTGAAGGGACCTCTTGGGGAATAGATACCCAAGAATAAATATCATACATACCTTAGGTTGAATTCCTCACGAAATTGGAGAAGAAAGGTTAGTTCTTGAACCCCTAGCTTGAGCTTTTACCTTGTTCTTTAATGGAGTCGAGAGAGAATTTTGGGAGAGAAGAGTTGGTTTCTTACTTTGAGTTTGTGAGTTGTGAGGAGTTAGGTTGAGTTTAATGACTTTAAACTATTTATATAAGTCTAAAATAACTAAAAAATAACCGTCCTAAGTTTGTTTTGAAGATTTTGACTTTGAAATTCAAGTTGAGATTCTGGGTTTATTTTTCTCATTACGTAGGTTCATAATTTCTTCATCTAAAAATATGAATTGTGTTATTGCTACTATGGGTAACTAAATCCACAACTAGAGTTGTGGGAACCATGAGCGATTAACAACGTATGAATAGTAACTAAGTAATTCTTGAATAGTGTTATTGTATGCATTGATAATTCTTTTGTTTAGAAGTCTTTTTAATGGTGGCCAACGTTAGAACTCGCCTTGTTGCTACTTGCCGGACCAAGGAGGTAGTTAATAAGAAAAGAATTATCAACACAGATTTAGTGTGATACTATCTAATAGTCTAGTGTCAATTGGTGCGAGGGTGAAAACTAAGCCATACATTGATGTGATGTCTAATATGAGGTAAAGGTAAGGGTTAGTAAATTATATACACGTAGCCGGACCAAGGTGCGGGGTGAAATTCTCTAGTTGCCAGACCAAGGAATTAGAGATACCTAACTTATCACTTTGTATGTAATACATTGGGAAAGGATTACTATTACTAGGAGTATCGCGTTATGAGCTTATGGGGAACATGTACACCCTAGTTTCTCTCTCATCTTTATAACAACTAAAGTTTAAATCTTGCTCACTAACTGTTCACATAATTTCCAGAATTTGTTTCACAAATCCCCCCTCCTTTTAATTACTTGTTTCGGAAGTACGTTGACTAAATGAATATAATTGTGGGTTAAACTTAAGTCTAAACCATATTCCTCGTGGGATCGACCCCAACATCCAAGTTGGGTTCTTTACTTGATAACGATCGCTTATACTTCTTTAGGGAGGTGTAATTTAAGCGTATCAAATTTTGGCGCCGTTGCCGAGGAATAAGGCTTTTAGATTAAGTTTAACTACGTTATTGAACTTTAGTCAAATATTTCCTAATTTTACTTTTTCTTTTGTTTTTGTTTCTCTCAGGTTCCTACTCTAGTGTATGCCAAGTACACGGAGTCAAGGTGAACCACTTACTCTCTACGATCCAGAATTGAATAGAACTTTGCAAAGAATTAATAACCAAGGAGTCACAGTCAATCCTATCGGAGGAGATCTAGCTGATGGGGTTGAGTTGCAGCCTCCGAGGGTTGGTGATGAGAATAATCAGGTTCAGGGTGAGAATCTACTGGGAGATGAATTGAGGGTACAGGCTCCACCAGGACCAAGACTGCGTGATAACTATAGGGTCAACGCCGCTGAATCTAATGGACCTCTTGTTCTACCCCCTCTACCTCTGGGGCATACATTCGTGGTGACTAGCAGTCTGATGCAGATGCTTAAAGTGAGGGGTTTGTTCTCTGGTTTGGCATCGAAGGATCCACATGAGCACATAGCCAAGCTGAAGAGTGTTTGCAAAAGTTGTGTGGACCGACCGGACTTGGACATGGATGTCATTGGATTGAGAGTATTCCCTCTATCATTGACCGGCGATGCTGCTGTGTGGTTTACTGAGCTTTCTTATAACTCAATCTACACATGGGACCAATTAACTGATGTGTTCTTTGCAAAATACTTTCCCGTGTCAAAGAAGTTGAACCACAAAGATAAATTCAACAACTTCATAGCACTACCTGGAGAGTCTGTGAGTAGTTCTTGGGACAGGTTCACTGATTTTATAAGAGGTGTCTCGAATCACCGCATTGATGATGTATCACTAAAGGAATACTTCTACCGAGGTCAAGATGACAATAGTAAAGCGGTGCTTGATACTATCGTTGGAGGTTCATATGGTGAGTGCACTTTTGAGCAGATCGCTGAGAAACTGGAGAAAATTTCCTGAAACAATAAAGTGTGGAGCACTAGAAAGTCAGATACTGGGAGAAACACATTTGCAGTCCAAGCTACAACTAACCAATCTACCGAAGATATTTGTGGGGAGATGGCTCAAATGAGGACCGAACTGGGGTTGGTGTTGAAGCCTGTGAGCGGAGGTATTGGAAAGGTAAATGTTGTCCATTATTTGACTAGAAATCCACCACCGGTTGAGAAATGTTACTATGAAGTGGACACTTATGCGGTGAATGATCAGACGGGGGGTTTCCGAGCCAACGCCCAAGGTTCCAATACGGATAATTAGCACCAAGGTCAAGGAAACCAAGGTCGGAACTATGGCAACTACAATCGAGAGGGTCAATATGTTCGGGATAGGAACTACAATCGCGACAACAACTACAATCGGAACAACTATGGCAACATAAAAGAACGGGTTGGGCCTTATGTCCCTCCTCAAAATCAGGAATCTGGTAATAGGAAAGCTAGAGGTAATATGTCATGGATTACGAATATGATGCAGAAGATGATGAAAAGGTTTGATTCGACTAATGAGAATGTGAAGGATGTGAAATGAATTGTCTGGTATTGGTCAAAAAGTTGATGCATATGTAGTGTCAATTAAGCATCTTGAGCAGCAGATGACTAAGTTCTATACTACAGTAAACCCACATCAACCTGGCACACTTCCTAGCAACACCATCCAAAATCCAAATAATGATGGGCATTGTATGGCAGTCACTACTCGAGGGGGGGTAAGCAGACCATTGATCCACCTATGCAATCTGGAATTAAAGTTGAGAATAGTAAATATGATGATGTGATTGAGGTAAATGGAGAGTCCGAGAATGCAAAGAGAAGGAAGTGGAGACAACCCAGAAAGTTGTTCTCATGCCTAAATCTCCACCTCCTTTCCCACAGAGGTTAGTGAAGAAGACTGAATAAGGCAAATAACGCAGGTTTATTAGTATGTTGAAGCAGATTTCCATCAATGTGCCGTTGATAGAAGCTTTGGAGCAAATGCCTGGGTATGCAAAGTTTATGAATGATTTGGTAACTAAGAAGCGGGCAGTGAGTTTTGAAGATGATGATAAGTTGCAACATTGTAGTGTTATTGCTACAAGGTCCCTTGTGAAGAATAAGGAGGATCCCAGTGCTTTCACTATTCCTTGTACCATTGGGTTACTACATTTTGCAAAGGCGTTGTGCGATTTGGGTGCTAGTATTAATCTTATGCCATTTTCTATTTACAAGAAGTTGGGTTTAGGGGATCCAAAACCGATTGTGATGCGACTGCTTATGGTCGATAAAACTATGAATAAACCCATTGGTGTGTTCCAAGATGTACTAGTGAAAGTGGAGTCTTTTATCTTTCCGGCGGATTTTGTGATACTTCATTGTGATGTTGACTTTGAGGTTCCCATTATCCTTGGGAGACCATTCCTAGCCACTGGGCGCTCCTTGGTTGATATGGAGAAAGGGCAGATGAAGTTTCGATTGAAAAATGAAGAGGCAACTTTAAATATATCTAGGTCCATGAAGTAGATTAATGAGCTCAAATCGGTATCTATGGTGACACATATTGTAGAGAGTGGTTCTGAGGTGCCTATTGAAGAGAGGTTGGGTGTTAATGCACTAGCAGCGGTAATGATGAACTTTGATGGTGTAACACCCCTCAAAATGAAATAGGATAATTAGAGCTTCACATGTGTGTTAGTAGTTGATAAACTTGTATAAATGTTTGAAAATGATTTTATAGGTCAGTTTAGTTGAGTTTGAAGTCAAACGTCAAAGAGACGGTCAAGACGTTCGAAAACTAGTTGTTTGCGTGCTAGTGTGTTCTAGTGTGTCTTGCATGTTTTTATGCGTTGTTTGGAGTCTAAAATCAGTGGAGGTGACCCTAGTGTCTTAATAAATGTTTTTAGGGTCAAAACGTTCGAGTACGACTCCCTGGGACCACCCTAAGGGTTCCCGAGGAAGACCCCAACCTTTGGCCAAACAAGCTGCCAAGGCAACTTGAAGTTGTTCATGGAGGGAGTGGCTCCGCGTCGCAGTCCTGCTCCACCAATGGACAAAAAGTGGCTCCGCATCACGGAGACACCACGGACCCTACTATCTCGAAATTTAATTTTCAGAAACTTGTGGGAACACCCCCGCGTCGTGGACTTATTTCCCGATGAAATCTGCGAAAATAAAACTCAAGTTTGACTTGTTTAAAAAGGTCAAACTAAGTGAGGGATGGTTTGGATACTTTGGGGAATTATTATAAACGGTTATTCTACCTATTTTAGGGTATTTTAAGTATGTTAAAACCCCAAAACCTAGAATTAGACCCCATTCTTCAAATTGAACCTTCCCTCTCAAATAAATTCTCTCTAGAACTCCACGGAAGACATTGATGAAACTTCAAGCTAGGGGATGGGTTCCTACTGATTTCTCCTTCAAATTCCTAAGGAAATTAATCACAAAGGTATGGGGATTTTATCTTTGATTCTCCTTTCAATCAAAGAGACAAATCAAAGTGATTTCAATGTTTTTCAAAAACACCAAAAACCCCAATTTCAATTCTAAGCTTGGGTTCTTGCATGAATGTATTTCAAATGATGATTTATGATAATATTGATGGTTTTAAGATCCAAAAACTCCATGAACCCTTGTATATCTTGAAATCCTAATTTTGGGTCTAAAGTGCGTCTATTGATTATGAGCTAATAATGTGATATTAATGTGTAGATTGTTATGGGCAATTGTGACCTAAGGTTTATGATGATGATGAAGTTGTGAATAGATTATTGATTCTAGTATTTTATATATATATATATATGTTGTAGATGTTAGAATTGTAAGGTTTGATCCTTTTGAAAGTGGGGAGGTGTTTACTTTATAAGCATGTTGTGATAATGGCCTTGTAGGCAAAGTTGGATGATTTTTGTTTTGAGTAATGTTGATTATGTGAAGTTAATGTGATATGATGTGAATTTGTGTATGGTCTAAGAGCATGAAAGGTGACCTTGTGTAGAGACTTTATGTTTTATGCTTGGTTGTTGTCTTCTTTGAATGACTTATAATGAAGGTGAGATTA
Organism: Solanum chiquidenum; assembly: GCA_029582725.1. Taxonomy (NCBI): domain Eukaryota; kingdom Viridiplantae; phylum Streptophyta; class Magnoliopsida; order Solanales; family Solanaceae; genus Solanum; species Solanum chiquidenum. Next base: position 1,688 of record JAJOOS010010179.1, on the reverse strand, counting down.
GGATAGACTATGCTTACCTACTCTCACACCTAGTGAAGAATGAATGAAAGAATGTGAGAATGAATGAAAAAAATGGGAGTTAATGCTAATGAATGAATGTTGGGTCTATTGTAAGGATAGTCTCATAAAGTACTTCTTTAAATGAATGGGGTTCCTAGATGAAAGGTTTTCTCATCTTTGAATCCAAGAGCTCCCTTAATGAATGAATGTTGGGCTAGGATAGGTACTCCTTCGTGAGTTGAGATGAGGGTACTTAGTAGCAATCCTTATCCCTAAATGAATGAATGTTGGGCTAGGATGTGTACTCCTTCGTGAGTTGAGATGAGAGTACTTAGTAGCAATCCTTATCCCTAAATGAATGAATGTTGGGCTAGGATGGGTACTCCTTCGTGAGTTGAGATGAGAGTACTTAGTAGCAATCTTTATCCCTAAATGAATGAATGAAATGATTGTCCAAACTTCGTGGGGGAGTAATGTCTAGCACCGAGAGGATATGAAGATGGGTGGATACTCCTTCGTTAGTTGAGATGTGAGTATTTAGTAGCAACCCTTAAGATGGGTGCCCCTTCGTTAGGTGAAATGTGGGTACTTAGAAGCAATCATTCTATCCCTTAACTATGTGCCCACATAGGACTAGCTAGTGGTCTCTACCACGTAAAGGCTAAAAGAATGACCCTACCTTAGGCAAGTGGGGATCCCTCATCCGGTAAGGGTTACTATCGGGATTCCATGTCAAGCTCCATGGTCTATGTCGGTTAAGGCTCTTCCCCCACATTAATGAATGAATGAACTAGGGTCTCTTAAGGGTGTACTACTTAGGATAGGTGGTGGAATGGGACATCATCTAGACATTGCACAAGTAGACATTTAAGGGAGATTTTGGTGTGTCTTAGTAATGATAATGAATGAATGAGTCTTATTGGGCTAATTAATGAAAGTGTTGATCTTTGAGCATGCTAATGTGAAAGTGAGTCATAATGAATTGAATGTAAGTGCATATGTTGAATTGAATGTATGCGATGATCTTATGTCATTAATGAATGAAGTTGTCTAAATGCATTAAGTTGAATTAACTATTTATGTTGAGATGTGAATGGACCTTGTCTTGTGTAGCCTTAAGGATCACTTGGGTGTGGTATGGAGAGGTAGTATGGGCTGCCTCACCATGTCTTACTTAGGTGAGTCTTGGGATGACATTTGATGAGTGTTCTAGTTTTATGAAGTGACTTGTTGGCTTATGTGCTTATATGTCTTATATGATTAAATGGTGAAGGTTGAGGTATGCATGGTAAGTGCACTTTGTGTGACCTTAAGGTGGAACCTTAGTGTGGGTGATGGTATGGGACGTTGCCTATACATTGCACAAAGGTATTGCTTAAGGGTTACTTAAGGTGGAGGTCCAAGGCAAGAAGGTAAAGGTAAATGGGTATGAATGTTTATGATGTATTGTGAAGCATATGACTTTGTATTGTTGGTTGTGACTTGTAAGGTGCCTATTATGTTGATGTTCATGAGATTTTATCAAAATGACATGAAAGAATAACTTCCAAACAAATGTCTTTTTTAGCTTGTTTTGCATATCCTCATACATAGTATGTGTGTTGTACTAACCCCTTTCTTCTATTTTACTACAAGTGTAGGTTGTGGTAACTAGGAGGAGATTGTGCTTTGGAGTTGCTTGGATTGCT
>JAJOOS010010178.1:0-49529 GCA_029582725.1 Solanum chiquidenum | reverse complement strand
AAGTCTTTTTAACGGTGCGCAATGTTAGAACTCGCCTTGTTGCTACTTGCCGGACCAAGGAGGTAATCAACAAGAAAAGAATTATCAACATAGATTTAGTGTGATACTATCTAATAGGCTAATGTCGATTGGTGCGAAGTAATAACTAAGTCAAACATCGATTATGATGTCTAATATGAGGTAAAGGTAAGGGTTAGTAAATTATACACACGTAGCCGGACCAAGGTGCGGGGTGAAATTCTCTAGATGTCGGACCAAGGATTTACAGATACCTAACTCATCACTTTGCATGTAGTACACTAGGAAAGGATTGCTATTACTAGGATTACTGCGTTATGAGCTTGTGGGGAACACGTATACCCTAGTTAATTCTCTCATCTTGATAACAACCAAAATTTACTTTTGATTACTGATTACTTATTGAGTTCTTACAATTTGTTTCACAAACCCCCCTTTTACTTACTTGTTTCTAGAAGTAATTTGACTAATTGAATATAATTGTTGGTTAAAGTAAAGTCTAAACCATTTTCCTCGTGGGATCGACCCCAATCTACAAGTTGGGTTCTTTACTTGATAACGATCGCTTATGCTTCTGAAAAGAGGTGTAATTTGAGCGTATCATAACCTCATTCCATACACAGTCCAGCCGTCATTCAAGGACGAATGGTCCCAAAAGGGAGGTATTGTAACACCCATAAATTTTTTGAACTAAGACTCGAACCATCTTTCGTTGTGAGTAGGATTTTACCAAGGAATTTAAAATTTCAGAAGTATTAAGGTCAGGTCACTAGATGAAGCACCTTGACTTCCAAAAAGAACTAAATTGGAAATAGCAAAATCTGAAATTTTGCAAGTTAAGCTTAAGTTATGAGTTTTGGGTCAGAGTCAAATGACCATAACTCTCAGTACAGAATGTGTTAGGTGGGCGACAAGATAGATAATGAAAGGTATTTGAATTATCTTTCCAATGCCACCGAGTTTTCTAAATTTCAAACGCGTATGAGTGAGATAAGCCCTTATAAAGTCAGGTTGTTCAATTAAGGAAAGTTACCCGAAAATAGTGAGAGGTATTTTAGTCTTTTACTTACCCAAACAAATTTAATTCATTTTTAGTAATGTTTTGAGGGTCTAATCCTATTAAGTTCAGTTTTATAATCCTAATATACTCCTAGGATTTTAGTTGAGAGTTTTAGAAGAGAAAAGAATAGAAAAGAGGATAAAAGAGGAGAGGATCAAAGCGTTTGTAGAGGTTCTGGAATTTTGTTGCGGCTTTTCGCCATTGGTTTGAACCCTAAGAGGTATGTAAGCTTCCATAGTATTGGGTTCATTTATCCACACGTCAATCATGAGTTTATTTTTCCAATCTATCCATAAATATTGAGCAATTTAATTTCTTGATGAGTTCTTGATAAGTATTCTTGAAGTTTCCTTATCGATTAAGTTTTGATGTAAGATTCTACTTGGGTCAACTTCAAACAACCATATCTCTTAGAATATAAAGAGGTACGTAAGCCATAACATATGAAATTAAAGGTATTTAAATTTAATTTCCAACACCGCTAAATTCGCGTCAATCCAATTTCTAAGTAAATAGTTATGATTGTTTTAGTAACCTATATAATGTTGTTACGAATTTAGCCGACGGGAAAACATTAAAAAAAGTTTTTTTGTTTTTTACCTCCAAGAAACCCTAAAAGAATTTCTTGACTAATAAAAGGCTCAAAATAATCAGATTTTCATCTTTTAGTCCTTCATTCTCTTCTCTCTCAAACCCTAGGGCAAAATCCTAAGAAGAAATCAAAGTAGAAGACTTCATTCAAGATTCTTTTAATCTTTTCCAAGATTCTTCTTGAAGGTTAGTTTTCTCCCAGAATTCCATTCTTTGTAACTCGAGTTCCTCCATACAATTATGAATCACTAATGAAAATCATAATTCTTGGCCATAGAGCTTTCAAGAAACTAATTCAAGAATCTCAAGAAAGGTTATCTTGATTGTTTACCTTCAAGCTAGGGTTTCAAGGTTTTTAATTAATTTCTTTTTCAAGATTCTTCAAGAACCTTGTTCTTCCAGGTATGTAAGGCTATCATAGTATTGGAATAGTTCGTCCTCATGCCCTACATCTACTTTCAAATCAGTACAAGAGTAATCTAGGATACTTTCCCTAGATTTGAGTATTCTTGAGATAAGTTGATTTTGAGTTCTTGAGTTCATGTTTCTTTTAAAAGTTCTATTCCTAATTATATAATAGATATATTTTTATTGAGATCTTTCATATCATGAATCATAACTCATGAATTCATAATTCACATTAAAGAAGGAGTTAACAATAGAGTTCAAGAAAGTTTTTGAGTTCAATTGTGAATCTTTTGAGATCAACTGTCGATTTGAGCTAAGTTTTGAGGAAGTAAGTATGAGAATGAGAAGAGTCATATACATGAGTTCTATATTGTTATATAGACACTCGAGTCGATTCGTTCATGCCCATAAATTCCGTATGAACTCCATAATTTGAGTATCTTCGAGAAGAGTAGTGTCTTCAATTTCTAAGTCTTTAGTATTGAGTTCCTAATCCTTTTGAGATTATATTCCTACTTATGGGACTACTACATGTTACCCATAAATCTCTTGAAATGAGTTGTTCATGCTCATAATTTCGCATGAACCCTATGAGTCGAGCATTCAAGAGATGAGTAGTATCATTGAGTCTTGAGTTCTAAATATTGAGGTTCTTTATTTCTATTAATATCCCTGAGTTGAGTCGTTCAAGTTCATAATTCCACATGAACCTTATGATTTGAGTTATAAATTTTAAAAAGCTTTTTAAAGCCAACACTTCAGTTCTTAAATTGAGTTTTGAGAAAGTAAAGAAGAGTTTTGAAAAAAGAGTTTTCTAAAACATGATTAGTATGACAATCAAGTTTACCATCAATGTATGAGTAGTAGGGTATCTAGATATACCCTCAAGGTTTATGCAACATGACTTCCTTAGTCATCAATGATCATATTAATATGATTTGGAAATGTTTTTGAGAAAGAGCAGAGTTGAGTTCATTTTCTTTAAAGTGATATATGGGAACTAAGTATTTCCAAGTGTAAATGTTTTCACACTTAAGATGAGAGGAAACTGAGATTTCTAAAAGAGTTTTGAGAAATTTGAGTACCATCTCTTTTAAGAGAAATATTTTTAAGTTATTATCTCAAACCACAGAAAGAGTAATGTTTTAAAACATATGAGTTAGTTATATTTTGGAAGTAGTATTGAGCATCGATATAGAGGAGAGTTCAAACAACTCATAGCCCCCATAAACCATGTAGCCAATGTGGGTAGAAAGGGTCATACTTTTTAGATGATTCCTTAATGCTTTTAACATAGACTAGTGGATCCACTTAGTTGAGAGGTATTATACCCTGGAAAAGTATAGAATAGTTTTGGCAGTGTGGGTGAGACATGTATCATCACATAGCTCATAGTGATAGTTGTCGGTTAGAGAAACTCCCACTGAGATATTTTTTATTTTTATATACACAGAGTTTACCTTGTATTTTGATATACAAGCAGAGTTTTTCTTGTATCCTTGCATACAAACTGAGTATATTGTATTCTTAAATACATTGAGTTGCTTTCTACTGCTTTAAAACCTTTCCAGATATTGCATCTCTTATTATTGCTTTATATTGAGTTGAGTATTCAAAGTTGAGTATCCAGAGTTTGAGTACGAAGAGTCCAGTGTATTATTGTTGAGTTGAGCCTTATTTCACTGAGTTGAATATCTTATTATTAAGTTGAGCCTTATTTCACTGAGTTGAATATCTTATTATTGAGTTGAGTCTTATTTCACTAAGTTGAATATCTTATTATTGAGTTGATCCTTATTTCTCTAAGTTGAATATTTTATCTTTGAGTTGAGTATCTTATTCCTGAGTTGAGTTAGTTGAGTGAGTTGAGAAGAAGTAAGTATGTTTCCTTTTTATCAAGTTCAAGCTTATGTTATGCTTTAGAATTCCCATTACATTCTCGTACATTTCACGTACTGAGTCATTTAGCATGCATCGTTTCATAATGCAGATACATGTATTCAGGGTCATCAGCAGACGGTTCGTTGATACCACATGCAGTTCGAGTTTTCTATGGTGAGCCTCCTTGCTTCCAAATGGTTCCACTTGTACTTTCAGTTATATCAGGTATTAGGATGTCGTGGGTCTTGTCCTGACTTCCAACTTTGTTAGTTAGAGGCTTCATAGATAGACAGTAGAGTTTCAAAAGTCCGTTCATTTATTTTTAAATGTTTTAAAGACTTAAGTTGCCTATTGTTGGCTTGTGGAATATTCTATTTATATTTAGAGTAAATCATTTGAGCTAAAGCTTTGTATTTGACTTTCATGAATTGTATTCAGTTTTGAAACTTTTGCATGCTTAAATTAGTCTTCCGCTTGTAGTCAGCCAGGATGAGAGTTCGCTTGGGGACCAGCAATAGTTCTTAAGTGTCAGCCACATTCAGGTTGTAGGCTCGGGTTGTGACAAACTTGGTAACAGAGCACAGAGTTCGAGTGTCCTAGGGTGTGTATGAAGCCATGTTAAGTAGGATCTTATTTGTGGTTGTAAGGGCCCCACTTCTATAAATAAGTGACTACAGACATTTAGGAAAAGCTCTCCTTCTTTCATACTCTTAATCGTGCAATAAAGCTATGTCATAGAGACTTATTCTAACTCGTGCATTCTCATATCCATTCGAATACCACCATACTAAAGGTGGTTGAAAAGCAAAGTAAATTATTTATCAATGAGTTACTCTTAGCAAATTCTTGAGGACATCATGAGACTCCAGAGAGGCTTGAGAGAAGCCCATGAGTGAGTTAAGTGTTGAGTTCCAGATGAATGCACTCATATTCATATGAATTGTGCATTTGAGCTAAAAGTGAGTTGTACTCTCTTCTCTAAGCCTTGTTTATGAGATCTTTATGAGAAAGTATGTTTAGAGCTTGGGTAGTATTTTCACCCGAAAAGGTAGCATGAGCTACGAGATTATGAGCAGTAGTAGTAAAAAGTGCCCCTTAAGTTAAGAGAATAGTATGAAAATATTTAGTAATCTAAGTAAGGGAGATGGTGTTTCGACAAGCTATGTTACTATAGTCATGCACCTCGTAACATATTATTGAAGAGTTTTCCCTTATGGGTAGACTCAGAAGTGGTGAGTTGGAAAGATTCCATCATATGAGGTAGAGTGTATTTTAGCTAGACAGGAGTTTGCGATGAAGTATCATTGTGTAGGTAATGACCAAGTGTAAGTGTTGAATAGAAGAGCAAAAGTATTCATAAAGTGATAAATCTTAGCTAGGCTTATGATTTTTTTGAAGGGGTCATGATGTTCATAAGGTTATAGAACTGATCAAGTAATGAGGTATAGCATAACACGCGGTAATCATATTGATATTTGGGTTTATTAATGAACATTAAACTTGAATTTGAGATAAGTGTCATGATCCAAAGAATGAAAACATGAGGGTGATGATTTTCTCTTGAGATTTGAACTAGAATACTGTGGTGATTAGCTGCAATAAATATGAGTGGTACAAGTGAGATACCCTAAACCTGTTGATAAGGGCAGTGAAGTGTGGCTAAGTCACAAGAGTAAAAATAGCATTACGAGGTGTATTGAGAGGGTATGTAATCAGAAGAGGTTAACAAAAAACACATTATAAAGAAATCTTAGTACCTGTTTATGGAGAATTCGGTAGTCATGAGATAAGCTTATCCCGAGTGAGAGTAAAAAAGGATGTAGACTAGTTAGAGATGTTGGAATAGGTCAATAGCCTTCAAGTGTCGGCTTTAGACCTAAGTGGTAGATGATAAGATTGGAAATTAAGTCAAGTGTTGAGAATAAGATAAGAATGAGTTCAAAAGAGTATGGGAGAGATCTTTTCAGAGGTCCTTTTAGTAACGGAGTAATATTAGAAAGAGAAGCTTTAAAGATCCTATTGTGATAATGATGGTATGATAAATCTGTCTAAGGTTATAAATGAGAAGGAACAAGAGAATGAGGTTTAGCTATAAGAAATAGTTAAATGACAGCCCTTAGTTGGTTCTGAATAGTAATGTCAGAAAATTCTAGTTGGTATGACAGAGATGATAAGAGTAACCTCGTTCCATACCCATTCCAATCATCATTCGAGGATGAATAATCCCAAAATGGAGATATTGTAACACCCCAAAAAAAATTGAACGAAGACTCAAACCATCCTTCATTGTAAGTAGGATTTTACCGAGGAATTAAAAATTTCTTAAGTCGTAAAATCTGAAATTTTGCAAGTTATGAGTTTTGGGTCAAAATAAAACTACCATAACTCTTAGTACAGGATGAATTAGGTGGGCTACAAGATAGCTCATTAAAGGTCTTTGAATTATCTTTCCAACTCCGCCGATTTTTCCAAATTTCGAGCTCGTATGAGTGATATAATCCCTTTTGAAGTTAAGGTGTTCAATTAAGGAAAGTAACCCGAAAATAGTGAGGGGTATTTTGGTCTTTTCCTTACCCCATCAGATTTATATTCATTTTTAGTAAGGTTTTAAGGGTCTAATCCTATTAGGTTCAGCTTTATAATCCTAATATATACTCGGGGTTTTAGCTGAGAGTTCAAGAAGAGAGGATCAAAGCGTTCGTCGAGATTCTTCAGTTTTGTTGAGGATTTTCGCCGTGGGTTTGATCCCTAAGAGATATGTTAGCTTCTATAGTGTTGGGTTCGTTCACCCACAAGCAAATCATGAGTTTATTTTGCGAATCTATCCATAAATATTGAGCAATTTAATTTCTTGATGAGTTCTTGACAAGTGTTCTTGAAGTTTCCTTATCGATTAAGTTTTGATGTAAGATTCTACTTAGATCAACTTCAAACGACCATATCTCTTAGAATATAAAGAGTTACGTGAGCCATAACCTATAAAATTAAATATATTTGAATCTACTTTTCAATGCCGCCAATTTAACGTCCATCCAATTTTAGAATACAAAGTTATGACTATTTTAGTAACCTATACATTGTTGTTACGAATTTAGCCGAAGGGAAAACATTAAAAAGTGTTATTTTTGTTTTTTTACCTCCAAGAAAACCCTAATAGAATATCTTGACTAATAAAAGGCTCAAAACAATCAGATTTTCATCTTTTAGTCCATCATTCTCTTCTCTCTCAAACTCTAGGGCAAAACTCCAAGAAAGCATCGAAGTAGAAGACTCCATTCAAAATTCTTTCAATCCTTTTCAAGATTCTTCTTCAAGGTAAATTATCTCCAAGAATTTCAATCTTTATAACTCAAGTTCCTCCATAAAATTATGAATCATTAATATAAATCATAATTCTTGGCCATAGAGATTTCAAGACACTAATTCAAGAATCTCAAGAAAGGCTTTCTTGAATCGTTTACCTACAAGCTAGGGTGTCAAAGCTTTTAATCAAGTTCTTCTTCAAGATTCTTCAAGAAACTTGTTCTTCCAGGTATGTAAGCCTATCATAGTGTTGGACTAGTTCGTCCTCACGCCCTACATCTACTTGCTGATCAGTAAAAGAGTAATCTAGGATACTTTCCCTAGATTTGAGTATTCTTGAGATAAGTTGATTCAGAGTTCTTGAGTTCATATTTCTTTTAAAAGTTTTATTCCTAATTATAGAATTGCTATATTTTTATTGAGATCCTTCATATCATGAATCATAACTCCTGAATTCATAATTCATAATTCAAATTCAAGAAAGAGTTAAGAGTAGAGTTCAAGAAAGTCTTTGAGTTCAATAGTGAATACTTTAGAATCTATTGTCGATTTGAGCTGAGTTTTGAGGAAGTAAGTATGAGAATGAGAAGAGTTATATACATGAGTTCTACATTGTTATGTAGACCCTCGAGTCGAGTCGTTCATGCCCATAAATTCTGCATGAACTCCATAATTTGAGTATCTTTGAGAGTAGTAGTGTCTTCAAGTTCTAAGTCTTGAGTATTGAGTTCCTAGTCCTTTTGAGATTATATTCCTACTTATGGAACTACTACATGTTACCCATGAAGCCCTTGAGTTGAGTTGTTCATGCCCATAATCTTACATGAACCCTATGAGTCGAGCAGTCTAGATATGAGTAGTATCATTGAGTTTTGAGTTCTGAATATTGAGGTTCCTTATTTTTGTTAAGATCCCTGAGTTGAGTCGTTCATGTTCTTAACTCCACATGAACCCTCTGATTTTAGTTATAAATTTTATAAAGTTTTTAAAAGCCAACACTTGAGTTCTTAAACTGAGTTTAGAGAAAGTAAAGATGAGTTCTAAGAAAAGAGTTTTCTAAAACATGATTAGCATGACCATCAAGTAAGTCATCAATGTATGAGCAGTATGGAATCTAGCTATACCATCAATGTTTATGCAGTATGACTTCCCGAGTCATTAATGATCATATTATAATATGATTTTGAAATGTTTTTTAGAAAGAGCAGAGTTGAGTTCATTTTATTTAAAATGATATATGGGAACTAAGTAATCTGAAGAGTAAATGTTTTCACATTTAAGATGAGAGGAAACTGAGATTTCCAAAAGAGTTTTGAGCAGTTTGAGTACCACCTCTTTTAAGAGAAATATTTTTGAGTAATTTTCTCAAACCACAGAAAGATTTATGTTTTTAAACATATGAGCTAGTTATATTTTGGGAGTAGTATTGAGCGCCGATATGGGGGAGAGTTCAGACAACTCACAACCCCCATAAACCATGTAGCCAAAATAATAAAAATGGTCATATATTTTAGATGATTTCTTAATGCTTTTAGCATAGACTAGTGGATCCATTTAGTTAAGAGGTCTTATACCCTGGCAAACTATAGGACAGTTTTGGCAGCGTGGGTGAGACATTGTATCACATAGCTCATAGTGACTATTATCGGTTAGAGAAACTCCCACAAAGATATTTTGTAGTTTATGATATACATAGAGTTTACCTTGTGTTTTCATATACAAGTTGAGTTTATCTTGTATCCTTGCATACAAACTTAATATACTGTATTCATAAATATATTGAGTTGTTTTCTACTATTTTAAAAGATTTCCATATATTACATTTCCTATTACTGCTTTATATTGAGTTGAGTATGCAGAGTTTAAGTACCAAGAGTCGAGTGTTTTATTATTGAGTTGAGCCTTATTTCACTGAGTTTAATATCTTATTATTGAGTACAGTCTTATTTCACTAAGTTGAATATCTTATTATTGAGTTGAGCCTTATTTCATTGAGTTGAATATTTTATCTTTGAGTTGAGTATCTTATTCTTGAGTTGAATTAGTTGAGTGAGTTGAGAAGAGGTAAGTATGTTTCCTTCTTATCAAGTTCAAGCTTATGTTATGCTTTAGAACATTCCATGTACTGAACCATTTGGCCTGCATCATTTCTTGGTGTAGATACAGGTATTCAGGGTCATCAACAGGCACTTTGTTGATACCATATGCAGTTCGAGTTAGCTATGGTGAGTCTCCTTGCTTTCGAAGGGTTCCACTTGTACTTTCAGTTATATCAGTCGTTAGGATGTCGTGGGTATTTTCCCGACTTCCATCTTTTACAGTTAGAGGCTATATAGATAGATAGAATAGTTTCAGAAGTCTATTAATTTATTTTGTTTGTTTTAAAGACTTAAGTTGCCTATTGTTGGCTAGTTGAATATTCTATTTATATTCAGATTAAATCATTTGAGTTAAAGATTTGTATTTGAGTTTCGTGAATTATATTCATTTTTTAATCTTTTGCATGCTTAACTTATTATTCTTCTTATAGTCAGCCAGTATGAGGGTTCTCTTGGGGACCAGCATTAGTTCTTGAGTGCCAGCCATGTCCAGGGTGTTGACTCAGGTCGTGACAAATGGACTGGCACGCTGCCCCTCCATTGCACCAGCAGAGAGTGTCTGTAGGTAGAGGGTTGGCGCCCTGCACTACTCAGTGCGCCAGGGTCGCCTACCCCCGCCCCTTCTCCATCGTTTTGCCCGTCTTCGTTGTTTAATAGGGTTTCTTCAATCCCTATGTATTCTAAACTACTTCTAAACATCGAGAAATCAATCATAACATGAATCATAACCTTAAATTCATAATTCAAATTCAAGGTAGAGTTAAGAGTTAAGTCTTGAGAGTTTTCCGAGATTTTTTTAGAAAGTTCCTTTGAGACTTTTCAAGGAGTCTTCTATAATTACTTATAAATTGTTTCAAGACTTTAGTAAGTGAGTATGAGAATGAGGAGAATGTATTCATGAGTCTACATTATCATTGAGATCCTTGAGTCAAGTCGCTCATGCCCATAAATTCCGCATGAACTCCATAAATTGAGTATCTTTGAGAGGAATAGTATCTTTAAGTTTTAAGTCTTGAGTATTGAGTTACTATCCTTTTGAGATTATATTTTTAATCATGGGACTACTAAATGTTACCCATGAAGGTTCTTAAGTTGAGTAGTTCATGCCCATAATTATGCATGAACCTTATGAGTCGAGCAGTCTTGAGATGAGAAGTATCATTCAGTCCTTGAGTTGAGTAGTTCATGCCCATAATTCCTCATGAAACCTCCGAGTCGAGCATTCTTGAGATGAGCAGTATCATTGACTCATTGAATTCTGGAATTATTGAGTTCCAAGTATTGAATTTTATGCATGGTTATTGAAAACCTTGAATTGAGTCGTTCACGTCCATAATTCGGCATGAACCCTATTTTAAGAAGTTTTTTTACAAATTGTTTTAAAACTTGTTTTAAAGACTTGAGCACTGAGAAGAGTAAAGTTGAGTCCATTTTCTTTAAAATGATATACGGGAACTAAGTATTCCCGAGAGTAAATTTTTTTACATTTAAGATGAGAGAAAACTAAGCTAGTTATATTTTGGGAGTAGTATTGAGCACCGATATAGGGGAGAGTTCAGACAACTCACAGCACCCATAAACCATATAGAAAATGTGGGTAGAAAGGGTCATACTTTTTAGATGATTCCTCGTTTCCTTTTAGCATAGACTAGTGGATCCACTTAGTAGTAGGCTCTATACCCCAGAAAAATATAGGACAATTCTGGCAGTGTGGGCTAGACGTTGTATCATCACATAGCTCATAGTGATGGTTGTCGGTTAGAGAAACTCCCACAGAAGTATTTTGTATTATTATATTCACAGAGTTACTTGTGTTTTTATATACATCCAGAGTTTATATTGTATATTTGCATACACACAGAGTACTGTTGTATTTCTAAATACACAGAGTTGTCATCTATGTTTCAAAAGTTTTTCTTTATATTGCTTTATATTGAAATGAGTTCAGTTGAGTTGGACCAGGTTTGTTCTTTCAGTTACCATTTCAAGCTTATGTCTCAAATCAACAGAACTCATTTCAATATAAAGCAGTAACATAAATGAAATATAAAGAAAAGCTTTTAAAACATAGATGACAACTCTGTGTATTTAGAAATACAATATTAACTCTCTGTGTATGAAAATATACAATATAAACTCTGGATGTATATAAAAATACAACTAACTTTGTGGATATAATAATATAAAATTCTTCTCTGGGAGTTTCTCTAACCGACAACCATCACTTAAGAGTTATTGTGATGATACAATGTTTTGCCTCACGCAGCCAGAGCCGCCGTATACCTTGTTGAGGGTATAGAACCTGCCTACTAAGTGGATCCACTAGTCTATGCTAAAAAGCACTAAGGAATCAAAGTATGAACCTTTTCTACCCATTGTGGCTACATTGTTTATGGAGGCCGGGAGTTGTCTGAACTCTCCCCCACATCGGTTCTCAATACTACTCCCAAAATATAATACTAGCTCATATGTTTAAAAACATAATTCTTTCTGTGGTTTGAGATAATTTCTCAAAACTTAGCTCAATGGCTCTCTTGGAAATCAAAGTTTCCTCTCTTGCTTAATTGTGAAAGCATTTACATCTTTACTGAAAATCTAGTTCAAAGGCTCTTTTGGAAATCAAAGTTTCCTTTCTTGATTAAAGGTGAAAACATTTACTCTTTGGGAATACATAGTCCCGATATACTCTTTTGAAGAAATGAACTTCAATATTAACTATTTACTAAACTCAAAACTCAAGTCGTAAAAAAAAGTTAAAACATTTGTAAAAGAATTTTGAAAGGACTCTAAGAAATATCTAAACTTGGCTCTTAACTTTCCTTGAATTTGAAATTTATGGATTTAAGGTTGTAATTTCTGATTGGAATTATCTTGTGATGTTTAGGATTTATTTTAGATAGTTAAACGTGAGAAATGATCAAGAAAATCACTGTCTAGAAGCAAGTCCGGGACGCGGAGATACATTTAAATATTTGGTTGCGAAATAAATTTTGAGGCAGAAGGGTTTGTAACCGCTCCGCTACATGGAGAACATTTTCTCCAATCCTGAGGAACAGGTTCGCGATGCGGACCTGGTACCCAGATTTGCCCGACTTGTTCCTTCTTCGTTTTCTAACCCCAATTTGCCTAAATTTGATTCTTCTTCTCAATTCCTCTTTAGATTCAAATACCCACTATATGTACACAAGAATCTAATCAAACACAACTCTAAAATCAACACGATTTCCATTAAGAACTCAACAATCCCATCAAATCTCAAGAACGAAAGCCAATTTCAAGAACACAATTCAAGATTATCAAACTTTCAACTTTCTAGAACGAATTTCGCTGAACTAAACATGATTGGCGCATGGGTGAACGAACCCAACGCTATGAAAGTCTCACATACCTCTTTAGGGATCAACCCTTGGCGAAATGACTTCGATTCTGCAAGAAATATCCAAGAACACTTGACTTTTCTCCTCTTTTCTCCTCTTGAGTTCTTCCTCTAAAAACCATAGCATGAAATCTTTGAGTGTGTAAACTGAACTAACTCATTTTAGACCCCAAATAATTTATTAAAACAGATTTAATTAATTGGGTAATGAAACGACCAAAATACCCCCTTTAAAAATCGGTTAACTTTCCATATTCAAACAGCCCAACTTCAAAGGAGAATATCTCCCTCATACAAACTCGAAATTGATCAAACTCGATGGCGTTGGAAATATAATTTAAAGATGTTTCCTACAGTATCTTGTAGCACTCCTAACTCATCCTGATCTAGGAGTTATAGTTGTTTGAAGTTGACCCAGAGTTCATACTTAGTTTAACTTTGTCAAAACTTTCCAAATTTGATTATTTCCAAAAATGGTTTCTTTCTAATTCTAAGTCTTTCTAGAAGCGGGGTGTTACAATATTTCTCCCTTTGGAACATTCTTCCTCGAATGAGATTAATCTTAGAAGGCTAAGTGCGTAACATCTAACATCTAGCTCAAATACCTAATAAGCAAAATGTAAATACAACATGCCAACATAAAATAAAAGCCAAGAAAAGGATTAGTACCTTAATTTGGAACTTCTCCGGATTCGAAGAGATGTGGGTATCTCTTTTTCATATCCTCCTCAACCTCCCAAGTAGCTTCCTCAACAAACTGATTTCTCCACAGAACTTTGACTGATGCTACTTCTTTAGTTCTCAACTTGCGAACTTGGTGATCTAGAATCTGAACAGGAATCTCCTCATATGACAAGTTATCATTGATACCAATATCCTCAATAGGTATGATAAGTGAAGGATCGCCCATGCACTTTTTCAACATGGAGATGTAAAATACCGGATGAACCACTGCTAACTCTTGTGGTAGCTCCAACTCATAAGCTACATTGCCAATCCTCTTGGATATTCTGTAAGGACCAATATACCGGGGAGTAAGTTTCCCCTTCTTACAAAATCTCATAACACCCTTCATGGGTGAAACTTTCAAGTAAACCCAATCATCTACTTCACACTCTAAGTCCATTCTCCTAACATCTGTGTAGGATTTTTGATGACTCTGCGTTGTTTTCAACCTCTCTTGAATAACTTTCACTTTCTCCATAGCTTGATGAACTAAGTCTGGTCCTATCAACCTAGCTTCACCAACTTCAAACCATCCAATAGGAGATCTGCATCTTCTCCCATAAAGAGCTTTATACGGAGCCATTTGGATGCTAGAATGTTAACTATTATTGTAAGCAAACTCAATGAGAAGTAGGTGATCATCCCAATTACCCTTGAAATCAATCACACATACCATCAACATATCTTCTAGAGTCTAAATAGTGCGCTCTGCTTGACCATTTGTCTGAGGATGAAAAGTAGTACTTAAGTTCACCTTTGAACCCAAAGCTTTCAGGAATGACTTCCAAAACTGTGCAGTAAATTACGCACCTCTGTTTGAAATAATTGAAACTGGTACCCCATGAAGTCTAACTACCTCTTGAAGATACAACTTGGCGTAGTCCTCTATTGAATGGGTAGTCTTTACCGGCAAAAAGTGGGATGATTTTTTCATTCTATCAACAATCACCCAAATAGGTCTTGAATGTTGTCTTTGGAATATCACATTCCCTTACTCTTAACTAATGATAGCCCGATCTGACCCTGAAGTTGATCGAAGAGATCATTAACTCTTGGAAGAGGATACTTATTCTTGATAGTAACCTATTTCAACTGATGGTAATCTATACACATTCTAAGAGAACCATCCTTCTTCCTCACAAATAAGACCGGAGCGCCCCAAGGTGAAACACTTGGTCGAATAAAACCTTTCTGAAGGAGATCTTTCAACTGCTCTTTAAACTCTTTCAACTCTGCTGGTACCATTCTATATGGAGGAATAGAGATAGGATGAGTATCGGGAAGAATATCTATACCGAAGTCTATTTCTCTTAGGAGGGACTCCAGGAAGATCATCTGATAAGACTTCTGGAAACTCTTTTACTACTGGAACTGACTGAATATGAGGTATCTCAACACTAGAGTCATTAACTAGGACTACGTGATAGACACACCCCTTGGAAACTAACTTCTTCTTCTTAAGGTACGAAATAAAATGACCCTTAGGCATTGTTGAACTACTCTTCCACTCTATAACTGGCTCATTAGGAAACTGGAACTTAACAACTCGAGTTCTACAATCAACTGAGGCATAACTGGCATGAAGTCAGTCCATACCTAAAATGACATCAAAATCTACCATGTCTAACTCAACTAATTCAACCATGGTGCTCTCGTGATTGACGGAAATGGTACAATCACAATAGACTATCTCTGCTAGAATAAACTCACCAACAGGTGTAGAAACATTGAAGGGCTCAAGAAGTTTCTCATGAAGAACATCAAAATTCATCGCAACATAAGGAGTCACAAAAGATAGACTCGCTCCTTGATCTAGCAAAGCATAAACATCAAAGTTAAAGGCTTGGATCATACCAGTGACAACATCTAGCAGTCCTTTTTCTCTTAGCGACTAGTGATAGCATAAAGACAGTTTGATCCTCCGCATGCCCCTAAAGTAACTCCTCTAGATACAACTATGTCTGTTGGAGCAACTGAAGAAGACTAGGCTCTACTGCCCCCATAATCACTACCCTGCTTGTTCTTAGGACACTCTCGCATAAATGACCGTTCTGGCCATACTTGAAGCAACTAGTGGAGATATAATGACACATCTCTGAGTGGCTCCTACCACACTTAGCACATGCAAGAGGCCCACTACCCCATTGTGTCATACTACCTTGAGAATGGGAAAGTCTAGCTCTGAAACCCTGTGAATTTTGACTATTGTACTCACATTTGTTCCTTGGTGCAGGTGCACTAGCAGATGATGGAGCAGGTCTCTTTTGTTTCTATTGGAAAGATGACCGGTTGGCATTACTTTTCTACTACCCGGACTTATTCCCTGTCTTAGCCCTCTTATTTCGAAACTCCTCCCTATATTTCAGTTTCTCTTCCTCAGCCTTTTGTACATGGATCATCAGCCTTGGTATGTCCATATCTCCTATCAGCATAGTTGCCCTGCCTTCCCTACTAGACAAACGAGACAACCCAGCAACAAACAAACTCATCCTGCTTCTCATGTCAGCAACCATTTCCAGAGCATAGCGCAAAAGTTGTGTGAACTTCAGACTATACTCAAGAACACTTAAAGAATCCTGCTTAAGAGTGAGGAACTCTCGTACCATAGCTTATCTCAATTCTCAGGGAAAGAAATGCCCAAGAAGGACTCCTCAAACAAAGCCCAAGTCACAAGTGGTGCACCCTTAACTCGATTCTTCTTCCATTGATCAAACCAGATTTTAGCGACACCCTTCATTTGGTATGCAACTAGTTCCACCCTGTAACACCCCGTATCCGAAAAAAACCAAATTACAGATTTCAGAAGCTACAGGTGCCACCTACGGGCACCACCTACGAATCGTAGGGTGACCCACGGTCCGTGCTAGTGGTCCTTGGTTCACACTTGTAGCCTCTCCCAGAACTATGCCTGAAAAATTGGTAAGGGCCAAGCCACGCTAGGACCTACGGACCGTAGGTTAGACCACGGTCCGTGGTCCAGGGCCGTGGATCATACCCTCAAAATCCCAGCTTCAGTAGTGATCGATGGATGACCAGCACGGACCGTCAGTCGATCGATGGTCCGTCAGTCCCGTTCATCAGTCACTCTGACAACAGTTAAGTCAGGGGTCTTTTGGTCTTTTCCTATTTCATTTAACCCCTAACCTACATCGTTTAGACCCTGAATTATGAGGTTTTAGTCAATTTAAACCTATAAACATAACTAGAACTTACCTAAGTCAAAATATTAATCAAACTTCGAAAAATTAGAACGCTAAGAGGAGAAGAGAGGTCAAGAACCCTAGTTCAAGAACGCAACAAGGTTCCATCAGTTCCAACCCCGAAATCAAAGGATTTCTCAGTGAAATTCGTCACCAGGTATGTAGGATTTCACTAGTGGGTTCCTTTCGCCCATTAGGTCCCTAGTTTTCAGTCAGTTTCTTGATTCCATGATTATGAACATACCTAGGGTTTCTAGAATTTCAACAGATCATCATGAATTAGTTATTTAAATGTTCCAAATCAGATTATCATGTTTGTACTCAGTTTATTCCATGAAATTTAGAACCCTAGCTATGTATTTCTTTAGTTCTTGAATTACACATGCTAGGTCAGATATTTCAGTATTTAATTATACATGCCTCGATTTATGAATGCATCATTATCATATTAATAGTTGCATTCTTAGTTTTGCATGTTCAGTTTTGAGCTATCTAGTATTACAGAAATTCAATCATAATGTGTTAACCATTTAATCTATTGGGAGTAGCATAATATCGAGTTGGACTAGGGTTCAGTGTACCCATATAGTCCCAGAACTATGAGCCGCGTAGGTGTAAGTCCCCTCTGTGGGCAATATTAGTTAGTGATCACACCAGTCATGCCTATATACCTTTGGCCGGGTCTATTGGGTCCTCTCAATGGGGGGTATACATCGGACTCCACATTTAGCTCATGTGGTTTTATTTTCAGTTATTAGTAGCTCCCACAGTTCAGTCAGATCTTATTGCATTGACCATTTATCAGTATATCCAGTATTCAGTTTTTATAAATTGGTCACTGCATTCAGTTATCTCAGCTTTCAGTATCTATATCATGTTTAGATTATTTTATTGCTTTGTTCAGTTATATGTTATTTCAGCTTTACTCTATCCTGCATGCTCAGTACCTTTCAAGTACTGACGCATACGTGCGCTAAATCTTCTCGTGATGTAGGTTCAGGTTCTCAACATCCAGATCACGCTTAGATCTATTGTAATAAATATTCTATATGTCATAATTGCTAATCAATTAACAATGACATCTACATGTAATAATTATTTTAAAATTGTGTATTTATGTTTTTCCCCTTACTTTATGGAAATTCTCTCTCTCTCTCTCTTTCTCTCTCTCTCTCTCTCTCTCTCTCTCTTTCTCTCTATATTTAATTTATTGTTTGTATCATTTTTCTACTAAATTGTCTAAAATCAAAGTATATGCTATAAATATAGTGAATGTATATCTGTTAGAGAAAATTTAGGAACCCTAACTTTGGGAACAATTCAATTTTCCCGTATAAATAGAGGGGTTCTCTTCATTGTAAATCAGATATGTGAATCCGTAATTATCTCTCGATAGAAATACTAAATCTTCTCTCTTCCCCCTACTTTCTTCTAATTATTTTGTATAGTTTCATAACATGTTATCAACACAAGTATCTAACCAATTGAGTTTTAGTTAATATATCTGGTTGAGGTTAGAAGAAACTTTATAAAGGTTAGCAAATTTCATTATTCTTGGTCCACGTGCTTTTATATTGTTAAAAATACTGGTTGTATGTCAATTTTTTGTGAATAAGGTCCACTGATTATACTATAATTATTATTTTTTAAATTTAAATTCCTATCCCAACCCATTTATTATAAAAAAAAAATGATCCAGGTCTAAGATGACCCAAGTCAACAAAACAAATCAGAAAAGATAAAAAATAAACAAAGAATAAAAAACAGTAAAAGAGAAAAGGAAACTATCCAAATCTGGTCTAGAAGAGACTAGATCTCTTCATCTTCCTCAGCTGAGCAACAGCTTCAAAGTCTTTCGATGGCCATCATGTCATTTCCTATTACCTTCATAGCCCTGAGCTTGAGCGGCTTCCATTTAGACATTTAACCTCTCACAAATGTCATGGAATCTTTCTCTGTGAATACTTCTTCAGATCAGCGATTGTAAGAGAAACCAGATTCAAGAAGATGGTCAGGAACCAGTGCAATAGAGAATAGATGGATATTGACCAATTCACCCTTTTTATCTTCTGTCGTATACAGAAAGAGTTCTAGAAGAAGTAATACCATTATATACAATTTCAAATATAGGTATGATTTTAATCAACTATCTATCTAAATTGTTTCCTTGCTTCATATATTAATGATTCATAGATTGGAACGCACCAGTCCACGACGGTTGAAACCCCTAAGTATTGATAATTGTTGTTTTTTGTTACTTTTGTTGTACTTGTACTTGAGTATGTGCTTTTCCCTGTTCTTGTTGTATGTTATATCCGTTTCTTTCATTGCACCTTGACATGTCTGTATACATAGTAAATTCCTTGTTTTGTACTTGTTTGATCCTCAATTATAGATTTTCCTCTTTTACAATTGTAAAATGGCTTGAGCCTGAAGTGGTAATTCTTGAAATTGATTATACCTTTGTATAATTGTGTTTGTACCTTCCAAATGAGCAACATTATTAGATAAAAAGTCTGCCAATTTGTTCCCCTCTCTATAGATATGAGCAATCTATACATTCTCACTGCGTAGTAGCTTCGTAATGCTTTTCATATCTACAGACACAACCCAATGAGTCTCACAAACACCATCCAATATCTTCTTTGTAATTAAAGAGTCAGTTTCTATAGTCAACGAAAAAAGGCCTTTATGCACAAAGTACTCCAGGCCAGCCTTTAATGATTTGACTTCAGCTTCAATAGCTAGCACATCATCTCTCAGCTTTCTTGATTCAACATACACGAGTTCACCTGCTTCATCCCTCACACAAAAGGCTAATGCATATGTCTTAGGATTTCCATTACTACAACCATCTATATTGCATTTGAAGCTTTCCAGATCTGATGCTTCCACAACACCACTTAAGTGCTAATTAGAGGAGTATATTCTTCCAGGAATTTGACAATCATATGCCAAGAGTCAGGCATATCTTTCAACCAGGGTACCTGATCATAGCAAGAAGGTACAAATGTATATTAATGGCTAGAATCATTACATGTTTTAACATGCTACCTCCATGTCTAATCACATTCCTTCTTCTCCAAATTTTCCAAATTATAACAGAAGGAACTACATTAAATAAAGGCTTCAATTTGCTAATGCACTCTGCATCCCAACATATCTTAATTACCTATTTTAATTGTATTAATGGTCCATGTATTCCAGCAGCCTCTGTAAAATTATTATGTATGCTAACAATATAAGAATATTCCATAAACAGATGATCAAAGGTTTTAGTCACCTTATCATCACAACATCAACATTATACTTCCTTAGAAATGTTCATGCTCACTATAACTTCCCCAATAAGGATCTTCATATACCATAACCTCTACATAAGAAAGGAAACTTTGACAGGGACTCCCTTCTCCCATATCTTCATAATTTTCATTTGTTGCTTGCCTTTGTCTAATTAGCTCCCAGACACTCCCAACTGAAAATTGTCCATTTCCAGTAGGCATCCAACAAGCCTTATCCTTTTCATTTGATAACTAACCTTTTCCTAAAATCTGAGCATTCACTTCTTCAGTGAAATTTTCCTACAGCAAGATGTTGTTCCATCCATCTTCATCTAGTAGTTCATTTACTTTTTCCACAGTCCCTTGATTGTGAATCATCAAAAAATGCAGTGCACCTAGATGGTTCCAATTATTAAACCAAACACTTGCATGTCCTGCTTTTATTTCCCCCCATATCTCTTGATAAAAAAATCCCTAGCATTAGCATTAGTTTCCAGGTTTGAGAACCCCCACTTCACTTCACCATTTGAGGTCTATGAGCCTTGCAATATTTGTTTCACATAAAGTTAGACCAAAGTGTATTTTTTGTCCTAGAATTTCACCACAACTTAGCAAACGGAGCTTTAGAAATGTCAAATAAGGATCTGATTTCAAGTTCCCCCCCCCCCCCTCTTTTCTAGGTAAACAAATGTGATTCCATGTTATCCAGTGTTTGGATCTGCCTTCTTCCTTAAAGTTCCACAGGAATCTGGCAAACATCCTCTGAATGTCATCAAGGACACATTTAGGTGGATTAAGAGTTGATAGTAAGTATATTGGAATACTTTGTAGAACAGTCTTAATCAGAACAATCTTCCTTCCAAATGATAATAATTTCCCTTTCCACACCTGAAGCTCGTTCTGCATCTTCTTAATCAATTCTAAGAAGTGTACTTTTTTTTACTGGCATGCTCAATTGGGCACCCTAGATACATCAAGGGAAAATTCCCCCTCACAAGACCTGTCACATTCTGCACTTCCTGAACAACAGCTTGAAAAGCCTTATTAAACATGTATAAGATATTCCTGCCTTTATTTATGAGTTGACAAGACTGTGCTTCATATAGGCTAAGAGTCTCCATTAATAATTGAAGAGACCTTATGTCTGCATTAGCAAATATGATTGTATCATCTACATAAGCCAGATGATTGGTTTGTTTACTCTACTAGGTAAACCATAACTTTTGAACTCATAATTTGAAAACATATGGTTAAGAGCCCTAGATAGAACCTCAGCAGTCATAATAAACAATTCTGGGGATAAAGGATCCCCTGTTTTACTCCTCTAGTATAGTGATAAAAGGCATGGGATTGTCCATTAATAAGGACAGAATACCAGTTATTTGCCACTAATCTCCAGAACATATCCAACAACTTCATATCAAAACCCATATTTTTCTAACACCTTCTTCAAAAATCTCCAGTCTACTTTGTCATAGACTTTGGCCATATCTAATTTAATAACTACATTAGCAGGTTTTCCTCTTTTCCTAATAAAAGAAATTATTTCCTTTTCAATTATGTTTCTTCCTTTGACAAATCCAAATTGATGAAGGGAGATCAATCTCGGTAAAATACTATCTAATTTATCATGTAGCAATCTATAAATAACTTTATTAAGAAAGTTACTCAATCTAAATGGTCTAAGCTCAGAAAAAGATTGAATGATATCTTTCTTGGGCAATAAAACCAGATTTGTATGAGTAATAGATTTAGGTAATGTAGATCCCTGAAAAAAGGCATATACAATCTTAACCACATCTGCTTCAACTACACTCCAATACTTCTGATAAAAGCATTCATGGAAGCCATTAGGACCACAAGAGATCTTCGCATTAAGCTAAAAAAATCACCTTTTTAATCTCCTCTTCTACATGCATTTCCCATAATCCAGCATTTTCCTCCAATGAAACCTGTTGATTAATAAGTCGCAACAAAGACAAATTGTAAGAAATATTACCCCCTTTAAATTGCTCTGTGAAGAACTCTAAAGCCTTTGTAGCAATTTCTTTATCCTTTCAGCCCAATCACTATTAGACTTCATAACTCTCTTCAAAGCAAGTCTCTTCCTTTTTCCTTTCACTGAATAGTGAAAGTATTTTGTGTTTATATCCTCTTCTTCAATCCATTGAGCACTAGCCTTTTATCTCCAATATTCTTCTTCACAATGGAGGTACCTTTTGAATTCAGCATGGGCATTCTGTAGAATAGCTCTATTTTCATGGGAATGTATTTCTTCAACCGGGTCTTACTTTATTCTCACAATTTGTTCCCTGTTAGCAAGTTGTTTGAAAATATCACCAATATGCTCTTTACGCCATTTAGTTAGAGTCTGCTTCACCATTTTCTATTTGATCTTCAACTGAATAAACACATCATTGATATCCTCTGCAACCCAATTTTGTTGCACTACTTCCAAGAAGTCCTCCCTTTCAGTCCAGAAGTTTAAAAACTTAAAAGGCTTGACAACATGAGTAGTACAGGTCCCACAAGAGAGAAGTAGGGGAGAGTGATCAGACTTGTCCTAGCCAAATGTTAGATGTCAATCTTACCATAGATATCAAGTAGTTGTTGATTCACTACAATTCTATCTAGTCTTTTAAAATTACACCCTTCATCCACTCTATCACTCCATCAAGTTAATGGGCTACCTGAAAAATTCACATCTTCCAAGTCACATGAATTAATACAAAAGGCAAAATTCTCATATTCTTAGGGGTATATAGGAAAGCCCCACAATCTTTTCCTCAACACTTAATATAGCATTGAGATCCTCACCAACCATCCATGGAAAGGAGTAGTTGTTAGAGACGTAATAAAGATCATTCCACAGTCTTAATCTCTCATTAGCAGAACATTTAGCATACACAACTAAGACTAGCACCCGATTCCCATCCTCCAAAGAAAATAATAAAGACAAATATTGCTCAGAGTTTGAAATTACTCCAACTTGAATATTATTTTTAACAAAGATCCAAATCTTCCATTTGCACTGTAATTAACATATTGCATCCCCAACCTCCTTTTGTATCTCCGAATCAGACTAACATCTTGAAATGATTCCATTAAAGCAATCAACATGAATTTGTGGTGTCTATGTAACATTTGAACCCTATGAAATGCATGTTGTGTTCTCAGGAGATATACCTACTTTTGTACAAAGTCATTGCAAATTACTTTCATTGTGTTCCTCTCCCTTGTCTTCAGCAATCAACACATTTTCAAATGTGGCTGTTAATTGTGTGTTAGCAAGCTCATTGCCTTGATCTTGAGGAGAGACTATACCATGCAGAGATGCCATGGGAGGGGCTTTATTTCTAGCAGGAGTACCAGGTATATATCCACTTCATTTTGTGAGATCATCCCTTCTAATTTTAATCTTTGAATTTGTTCCTTAATACGTGGAAAACTTTCTTTTATTATTTGAAGAGGTACCGCACATCTGTATTGTTCATTATCCAGTTGTCTCCTCTTTATTGATCTATTTGTTCTTCAAAAAGCACCATGGGTTGATTTCCTTAAGCTATGTAAACCTCATTCACCTTTGTTCTTCTAATTGATTCTTCTCCTTTTGCATGAACTGCATCATTGTGAGCCACTTTAATTTCCAATTTGTTGTTGCTAACCCCTTTCATACCTTCTTCTTCTAATTCATGTATTGTACTGGTGCATTTTCAAACTTCTTCCATGTTTGATTTACTATCAAATGACTTTGAAACCCAATAATTTATGGACAAATGTTGTTGTGTACTCCCTCCATTATGAGTTGTCAATATCTCTGTTCGTAAAACTTGTGCATTAGCAATCCCTGTGGTGTTATCAGGAGATGTTACAACTTTCAAACTTTGAGCATATATATTGTTTGTTTTTTTCATATTGCTTTGTTGGTCCTTCTCCATGATTGAATTTTCTTCGGATAAGGCTCCAAAAGTATTTGTCATAGTAACTTCTTGTCCAGCTTTTCTTGCTTTGTTCGACACATTGATATTGACATATGCACCATTATAATTGCTGGTAGGGTACCATCTTTTATATTGCCTGCCTACCCTTATCAATGAACCTTCAATGCTTTCCTTAGCCTCTCTGTGAACAACATTCTTCTCTTTATCGTCTTCATACTCCACTCTCATTAATTATGGGTTCAACATCCTACATTCTTCCTCATCATGTCCTTGTAATTTATAGGTCGTACGATATTATGGAAGCATATCGTATTGGACTTTCACTCTTTCAACCCTCGACACTTTTGTAATCTAGTTTATCACCTCTATATCTATGAACTTTGGAAAATTAGACAATATATCAACTTGAACCTTGCCCCTAGCACAACTAGGTCTAGTCATGTTAATAGAAGCCATGTCTAGGTGAATTGGTTTTCCAATGGCTGAGGCTAAAGAGAGAAGGGATTCTTTAACAAAATAAGAGAAGAGGTTATAACATGTCCCAATTTATCATGATATTGAAGTAATTTATATGCAATAATTGCAACATTAAGATACAGCAATTGGTTTTACATTTACACATTACAATGCCCAACCTTATAATTTGTTCGTTAAAGTTTAGCGCATAATTGTTTACTGATTTTGTTTGGTTTAATAAGTGGGTAAGGTACTTTGCCTTCTAAGTGAGTTTTTCCTCTTCTACCTTTCTCATGTTCTAATAATAACGTTCTCAATTGAATCAAGGAGTAAGATGATGTCACGACCCAAAACCAACGTGATTGACACCCACACTAACCCTCCGGTGGGAGAACCATTACTAGAAGCCAACTAAAAAATACTAACCAAAAGCCAGGCATTTTAATATGTGGAAACAGGTTTAAATAATCAATTTAAAAGTTGGGCTCCCACAAACTTAGTAAGTTATCAAAAACACACATAAACAAGCAGAAATTAAACCCCTAGAACCTGAAAGTCATTGTTCCAAAACTTCAAACCAAACGGTCTAAGATAAGGGGATGCAACCCCAAAACAACTAAACATAAAGTAAAGAGTCTGAAAGGTGTAAGTCCTAAGGAAATGGACAAAGATCCTAAATGAATCCATGGTGGCCTGAAGGAACTAGCTCACCCTTGAACTCGACAAATGAGTGATCTCCTAGTTGAGTTCTCTCAAGAGTCGCCTGAAGATGCCCTGTACTCAACAATGATATAACAAGTGCAGTATCAGTACATAAACCAACAGTGTACTAGTAGGATCACACGGCTATTCCAGTAAGTGCGACGTACACAAGTAACTACAATATAGTAAACAACACATATATAGAAAGAATAAAAATGTACCAGTTCATGCTCAATATATCAGTTTCACAATATCAGTCTCAAATGCAATAATTAATGATGGTTCTCTCATAGAACCCACACTCAAACTGTTAGTGTGTCGGAACGTGACACCCGATCCAATAATGTGTCAGAATATGACACCCGATCCAATATGCGTCGAAACGTGACACCCAATTCAATTATGTGTCGAACAGTGACATCCGATCTAATCAATCATAATCACAAACACAATCAGCACCACAATGAATGATTTACACACTTGTATCGTACAATCAGGTAACCGGTTCATTGCATGTTATGGAATCACAAATAGTCATTTTATTAGATTCATTTCCTTTTTCCCAATTCACCTAAATGCATGAATACAATGGAGCAATTAGCAGGAATATATAACACAAACAGGAAATCAAACCATCACCTACCTCGAAACTAAGCTTGAACACTCTTAAGAAACTTGAGCTTTCCTTTTTCGGAGTCTCTCTACTTTTTCTTGATCTACAACAAGTAACTAATGCAAAGGATCAATAATAGTGGCCTAGATTACCCGAATTATATTCAAATACTAACCCTTGGCCAATTCTATGATCCTCACACCTAACTAGGGATTGTTCCACCATTAAATTAAAGTCAAAACCCTCCCCCCAAGGATAAATAGCAATGATTCTAAGTTCTAAGAATCAATGTATGAATTAAGGGAGTGATTGAATTACCTTTAGCGCGATAATTAGTGAAACACAAGAAGAAATAACCCTAGGTCACCCTTTTGCCCTCCAAGAATGAAGTTTGTAGAAAAATAATGTTTTTGGGACTTTTTCATTTTTCTCGTGATTGGCCCGCCATGGTGGGAATAACCCCACTGTGGCGGGTTGTATGGAGACAAAGACTCGGAATTGGTATTCCGAGTCCCCACTTTACAACACACCCTCAAACCTTGATGTTCTAATACCACTCTTTCACGCTAAGATCAATTACGGAGTTCTAGCCTCCTGAATTTGATTTCGTAAAGTCGTACAAGATCCTTATAGTATTGTTTATCCGCTCAAATGATCAAATTAATAATCAAATCCCCCATCCATTACCAGATTACTCTAGAACTCACCTGACTCAGGTTTCGTCCAAGTTTGGCCTAGGCTGGAAATTTTAAAAGTTACTACTAAAAAGTTTTTTCAAGCCCAAATTCATTCCCCATTGGCTTATCCATAATGAAGGGAACATGTCGTTACAGTAATTACCAATTTACCCATCACTCGAAATCGAGTGACAAACTAGGAAAATTGGGCTAAGAAAAGAATAGAGTAGTACCTGAATCGTCAAATAATTAGGGATACTTGTCTCGCATGTCCTTCTCTATTTCCCAAGTAGCTTCCTCAATCAGACGATGCTTCCATTCAACTTTCACTGACTTAATCTCTTTGGTTCTTAGCTAAAACATCACGATCAAGGATCACAATTGGTTTCTCTTCATACTAAAGATCTTTGTTTAACAAAACTGAGTCTCACTTGATGATATACTCTCCATTCCTATGATACTTCTTTAAAATGGACGCATTGATAAATGGATGGACTACAGAAAGGCTAGCAGTAAATCCAACCTCTAAGCCACTAGCCCTACACAATCAAGGATCTCAAATGGGCCAATGTAGCGAGGATTGAGCTTACCCTTCTTGCCAAATCACATCTCCCCCTTTATGGGTGACACCATCAGAAGAACTTGTTCACCAGCTTGAAACGCGATGTCCCTTACCTTAGGATCTGCATACTCTTTCTATCGACTCTAAGCGGCTGGAAGCTTAGCTTGGATACTCCTCACCTTATCCTGAGCATCCTTTACCGAATCCACCCCCAAAGGTTTCACATCTCCAGCCTCAAACCATCCTATGA
Organism: Solanum chiquidenum; assembly: GCA_029582725.1. Taxonomy (NCBI): domain Eukaryota; kingdom Viridiplantae; phylum Streptophyta; class Magnoliopsida; order Solanales; family Solanaceae; genus Solanum; species Solanum chiquidenum. Next base: position 22,385 of record JAJOOS010010178.1, on the reverse strand, counting down.
GCGATCTACATCCCCTTTCATAAAGTGCTTCGAACGGTGCCATGTCAATGCTGGAGTGATATCTATTATTGTAGGAGAACTCACACAAAGGTAGGAATTTATCCCAATGCCCTCCAAAGTTAATTACACATGTCCTTAACATGTCTTCCAACATTTGAATTGTTTTCTCCGACTGTCCATTAGTTTGTAGATGAAAATTTATGCTAAAAGTGAGTTGAGTGCCCAAATCTTCATGCAACTTCCGTCAAAACTTCGATGTAAACTGCGTACCATGGTCTAAGATGATAGAAAGGGGCATCCTGTGCAGCCTTACTATCTCATTAACATAAATATTTGCTAACTATTGTACATTATCGTCTACTATGAATGGAATGAAGTTAGTTGACTTAGTAAGTATGTCAACCACAACCCAAATGGAGTAAAACTTTCCCACGGTCTTGGGAAGACCAACCACAAAGTCCATTGCTATCCTTTACCACTTCTATTCAGGGATTGGAATTCTCTGAAGCAAACTAGCAGGTCTTTGATGCTCATACTTTACCTCCCGACAATTTTGGTACTAAGCCACAAACTCAGCTATATCTTTCTATGTCAGGACACCAATAAAGTCACTTCAAATCCCTCCCCCCCTCAAAAACTAAGCACACCACCTGCATCAGGAACAACATCTTATGCCTTGTTAGACATTGTCTTCTTTCTGAGCTTATGAAAACTCTTATCCTCAACCTACTTGGCTTTGATTTCTTTAATGAAAATGGGTCTAACCTCAATGCTGGCTAAGACCCCACCTTTTTCTAGGATGCCCAACTGCATGAACCTAGACTCTAAGGTCTGATCTCCCTAGACAAGGGACGCATGGACACACCCAAGCAAGATAAACTGCACATACTCATTCTCTTCCAGCTTAATGCGTCTGCCACCATATTAGCCTTACCCGGGATGGTATTGAATTGAGACATCATAATATTTAAGTAACTCCATCCATCTTCGATGTCTCAGGTTCAAGTCTTTCTGAGTGAACACATGTTGTAAACTATGATGATCAGTGAACACTTCACACTTGACTCCATGGGATAATGTTGCCCAATCTTGAGAGCAAACACTGTCGTTGCCAACTCAAAATCATGTGTTGGCTAGTTCCTCTCATGTATCTTAAACTGTCATGAGGCATAAGCTATGACATTCTTATCCTACATCAACACAACACCCAAACGCGAATGTGAAGCATCATAATAAACAATGAAATTCTTACCTTTCACTAGAAATGTCACAATAAGTGATTTGGTCGGAAAAGTCTTGAGCTTTTGGAATCTCTCTTCACATTTGTCGATCCACTAAAAAGTACCTCATTTTGAGTTAGCCTTGTGAAGTGTGTGGCAATAGAGGAAAAATTCTTCACAAACCGCTGATAGTAGCTGGCAAGCCCCATAAAGCTCCTAACCTCAGTCACAGAACTAGGCCGACCCTATTTCTTGATTGCTTCAATCTTTTGGAATCTACCATTACCCCTTCTTTTAAAACTACATGCCACAAAAAGGCAACCGAACACAATCAGAATTCACACTTAGAAATTTTTGCATACAATTTTTGTTTCCAAGGACACCCAAAACAATACGAAGATGGTCAACATGTTCTTCCTTACTCTTCGAATAGACCAAAATGTCAACAATTAAGAAATTACAAAGGAATCCAGGAATGGTTGAACACACCATTCATCAAACTCATAAAGGTTGCAGGTGCATTTGTCAACCCAAACGACATCACCAAGAACTGATAGTGCACATACTGAGTTCTGAATTTTGTCTTGGGTACATCCTCGAGCCTAATCTTTAACTGAGACCTTAAATCAATTTTGGAAAATATTGATGCACTCTGCAATTGGTCAAAGAGATCATATATACGAAGCAACATTACTTATTTCAAATGGTGACCCTATTCAACTGTCGGTAGTCTATGCATATCCTCAAACTACCATCCTTTTTTTCAACAAAAAAGACAGGAGCATCCCATAAGGAGGCACTAGGATGAATGAAACCCTTATCAAGGAGCTCTTGGATCTGGGTCTTAAGCTCTCTTAACTGTGCAGGAGCCATGTGATAAGGAGGGATAAAGATTGGGCGAGTCCCGACTCTAAGTCAATACAAAAATCTAGATATCTATCTTGAGGCATACCAAGTAAATTAGTAGGAAACACTTCCTTAAACACATATACTACATGAATAGACTCAATAGAGGAGGACTCTGCATTGACATCCCAGATATGAGCCAAATATGCCAAACAACCCTACCCCACTAGTTTACTTGCCCGGATGAAAGATATGATCTTAGTTGGCTTAGGCTTGTACACCCCTTCCCACCCTAATTTTTCCCTATCCGAGATCTCTAGAGTCACAATCTTAGCATTACAATTAAGCACAACATAATAGGGGTACAACTAAGTCATGCCTAAGATTACATCAAAGTCAGTCATATCCAAAACAACCAAATCATTCCAAGTCTAAAAACCCATTATCAAGACAAAACAAGCAGGATAGACATGGGTAACTATGACAGACTCTCCAACTGGGGTAGAATCAAGGATGGGGGCATCAAGCACATAACAAATCGCATCAAATCTCAAGGCAAACTGTACTGACACATAAGAGTAAGTAGAACCTGGATCAAACAAAATAGTAGCCACCCGGTCACAGATAAGAATAGTACCTATGATCACGCATCAGATGCCTCAGCCTCGGTCTTGCCCGGAAAGGCATAAATGGAGCCTTGTCATCCTAACATGCAATCTCTCTGCCTGGTTGCACTGCTCCCCTACCTGCATTACCATTTCCTCGCCCTCCACGGGCTCTCTGATTTCCTCCTCACCCACTTTATGGACGTCCTCTACCATTATTACCTCCACGCATCGGTACCACTGCTCTGGTCTGTTGCTACACGGGTTCAGTCATGCGTGGGTAGGGATAATCTCTCCTCATGTGTCTTGGTTCTCCACAATTATAACAATTGTGGTCAAAAGAAGGCCTGTTTCCTGGCGCAAAAGAGGCTCCCTAACCATCATGGGTAGGATTCTGTTGCGGAGTCCCTGAGTAACCATCTATAAAAGCGGGCATAGTTGATTGAATTACCCATGCTACAATTGTCGGCCTACCTGAACATCTGGAGTAGGAGCCATTAAAGTTACCTATATTCTTGGGCTTCCTAGACAAAGCCTTGGCGTGCCCTTCCCGTCAAACTCCTTCTACCTTCTTTACAAAGTCTGTCACTTCATTAAAGCTTTTACCTACAGAGGTCATGCGAACAGACAATACCTGCAACTCGGGATTCAATCCATTGACGAACAAACTTATCATCTTTTTCCTTGTAGCCACCAACTGCGTAGCGTATTTGGACAAGGCATAGAACTTAGCCTCATAATTAGCTACAGTCATACCACCCTACTCCAAAGCCATGTACTCATCCTTCTTGCGGTCCCTCAAAGTTTGAGGCACATACTTCTCCAAAAACAAGGAATTGAATTAAACCTAGGTGAGTGTAGGCAAGAATAGCGATCAACATTCCATAAAGGCTCTCCACCACTACTTAGTCTCACCTTGAAGTTGAACGGTCATGAACTCAACCCCATGTTGGTGCACAATGCCTAACTTGTGAAGTCTCTCATAGCAATCTAGGATGAACTCATAGGCATCCTCACTTTCAAAACCATGGAACACTAATGGCTTTAACTTCTAAACCTTGGTCAGCATCTCGTGCTCAATGCCAGTCATCACAAGGCCCAAAAGTGGACGAAAGAAAGCATAGGCACGCAACACTCCATCCATCTTAGGGACTGTAGCAACAACGGGATGGATGACTGGAGGTATCAACTTGCACTGTGGGAATGGATCTAGACCCGACCAACCCACTCAGAAAAGTCAAGATCTACTGAGCTGGATCCAAAGGGGGAAGTCCTGATGTCCAAGCATGTGCATCCTCCTCTGGTTCAGCATCCTCTTCCACCTCAATCTCCACATTCTCTTCTACCTCGTCCTGCTGTGCGGGAAGGGCCTCTTCACTGGGTACATTCTTAGCTTTCACTTCACCTTTTGTGGGTGCTACATTTTCTCGACCTCTGCCCCTTCCTCTTCCTCTACCCCTGTCTCGGCCACGTCTTCTCGCTGTGAGCTCCCCTACTAGCTCATTAATAGTCGTTGTTTCGTGTGTTAACCATTTGCGGACTGAAGAGTGAAAGAGATTAGATACCAATTTGGATCACCAGATACCAATTGGAATCAAGTTATAGTACGAAAATAGAAGAAGATAGAGAGATTTTCCTAAAGTATTGTAGTTTGTCGAAGAAAAGTCAAGCGTCTCCATACCGTTCCACAAGACTCATTTTGGTACAATGAGAGCAACGAACCTAGGGCTCTGATACCAACTTTGCCACGACCCAAACTGTTGTGATTGGCACCCACACTAACCCTCTGGTGGGAGAACCATTACTACAACCCAACTAAACAATATTAACCAAAAGGCAGACATTTAAAGATGTGGAAACAAGTTTAAATAATTAATTTAGAAGCTGAGTTCCCATAAACTTAGTAAATTATCAAAAACAACATAAACAAGTAAAAAATCAACCCCTAAAACCTGAAAGTCATTGTACCAAAACTTCTAACTAAACGGTCTAAGATAAGGGGATGCAACCCAAAAACTAGTAAACATAAAGTAAAGAGTTTGAAAGGTCTAAGTCTGAAGGAAATGGACTAAGATCCTAGGGGAATTCATAGTAGCCTGAAGGAAATGGCTCACCCTTGAACTCAACAAGTCAGTGATCTCCTAGCTGAGGTCTCTCAACTGCCGCCTGAATATGCCATGTACTCTACAAAGATAGATCAAGTGCAGTATTAGAACACAAACCAACGGTGTACTGGTAGGATCACGCGGCTATTCCAGTAAGTGTGACATACACAAGTAACTACAACATAGTAAACCACAAATATAAAGAAAGAATAACGATTTGCCAGTTCATGCTCAGTATATTAGTTTCACAATATCAGTCTCAAATGCAACCGTTAATGATGGTTCTCATGGAACCCACGCTCAAACTGTTAGAGTGTCATAACGTAACACCCAATCCAATAATGTGTCAGAACGTGACACTCGATCAATATGTGTCGGAGCGTGACACCCAATCCAATTATGTGTCGAAATGTGACACATGATCTAATCAACCACAATCACAAACACAATCAGCACCACAATGAATGATTTACACATTTGTATTGTACAATCAGGTAACAGGTTCATTGCATGCTACAGAATCACAAAATAGTCATTTCACTAGATTCATTTCATCTTTCCCTATTCACCTACATGCATGAATACAATGGAGCAGTTAGTAGGCATATATAACACAAACAAGAAATCAAACCCTCACCTACCTCGAAACCAATCCTGAACACTCTTAAGGAACTTGAGCTCTCCCTTTCCGAAGTCTCTCAGCTTTATCTTGGTCTAAAACAACTAATTAATGCAAAGAATTAATAATAGTGGCCTAGTTTACCCGGATTATATACAAATACTAACCATTGGCCAATTCCATGATCCTTACACCCAACTAGGGCTTTTTCCACCATTAAATTCAAGCAAAAACCCTCCCCCAAGGATAAATAGCAAAGATTCTAAGTTCTAAGAATTAATTTATGAATTAGGGGAGTAATTGACTTACCTTTAGCGTGAGAATTAGTGAAATAAGGAGATTCAATAGCTCTAGATCGCCCTTTTTCTCTCCAAGAACGAATTTTGCAGAAAAATAACGTCTTTGGGACTTTTTTCATTTTTACTCGCGACTAGCCTGCCATGGCGGGAATAATCCCGCCATGGTGGGTTGCACGAACATAGAGATTGGAATTTGTGTTCCAAGTTCCCATTTCACAACACACCTTCAAACCTTGATGTTCTAAAGTCACCCTTTCACGCTAAGATCAATTATGAGAGTTCTGTCCGCCAGAATTCGATTATGTAAAGTGGTATAGGATCCTAATCATCTTGGCTATCCACTCAAATGATCAAATTCATAATTGAATCCCTCATCCATTATCGGATTACCCTAGGCCTCACCTGACTCAAATTTCATCCAAGTCTGGCCTAGTTTGAAAATTTTGAAGTTACTATTAAGAAATTTTCTGGCCCAAATTTCTTCCCCATTGGCTTATCCATAACGACGGAAAAAGGTCATTATAGACTATGGATTCATGTCCAATCGCATGAAGGGAGTAGACGATGGATTCATGTCTAATCACATCAAGGGGGTAAGACATTGGGCTACAGTCTAGTGCACCATGATGAGAAGATATTTGGTTCAAGTCCCATTGATTTATGGCCTAAGGTGCTTTTATAGCAAAATAATGTGCTTTGGTGAAAACGTCATGAAACATATTCCACTGAATTTGCTCCATTCCTTAATGTGAATATGGTAGTAGTGTATAATATGTCTGAAAGAAGACAAGTGATTAAATAATGCACATGAATGTGGAATGAGGTACTAAATTATTATAATTTGATATTCTTAGATGATTGTGTTTCATTCATGATAGGAACTTTTGATAAATGCTAAAAGTATAGATCTATTCTCTGAAGTGAATGAGGTGTAATCTCACCATGGTAGACGTGGAAAAGGTCGCGATCTTGGTCGTCAATGTTGTATCACCAAAAATATCTTTGGGCAGACATGTTATTTTATGGTTTGTATTGGACAATAACTAGTGCAATTGAGACACATTCTATAGTAAATCAAAAGTTTCCTAATTTCAATACTTTCTTACTTTGGCATGATCGTTTGGGACATCATGGTCTATAATGACGAGATGAATTATAGAAAATTCAAAGGGACATCCATTAAAGAACCTAAAAATTCATTTAGATGGTAAATTTATTGTACTACTTATTATCAAGACAAGTTAATTGTGAGACCATCACCAATGAAAATTGAGATTGAGTCTCATGCATTCTTGGAACATATGCATGAGGATATTTGTGTTCCTATTCAACCGCCAAGTAGGTTGTTTAGATACTTCATGGTCTTAATAGATACTCCTTCTAGATGGTCTCATGTGTGCCTATTGTTATCTCACAACTTGATGTTTGTAAAATTGTTGGTACAAACTAATATGAATATCGACACAATTTTCTGATAATCATATCAAGTCCATTCGCCTTAATAACAATGTAGAATTTTCATCCCAAACATTTAATGATTAATTCCTAACATTTGGGATTAAATAAATTCAATACTGAAGTGAATGTGATAGTGCAAAAGAAATCTTATCAATACGGACGTGCATTTAATCGTGATGGGATCACGACTCACCTTCAAAAGAGGTAGAGAAATTGAGAAGAAATAAATCTTAAAATTACTCCTAGAGTAATAAAATTGAAATTTTCTCAAATAATAGTAAATAGAAATTTAGTAAAGCAAAAAGCACATGATATAGTAAACATAGAGTTTACTAGTACTAATTATTTTATTAGTTGACATGAATGGTTTGGTCATCCCAAAGATGTGCATTTTGAGTAATAGACAAGCATTGAAGAACTAGAAGATTCTTCAAGAATTCTTTTTATTGTTTGTTCTCATGATAAGTTGATTGGATCAACTAATGTTGGAACTAAATTTCTAAATTCTAAAAAGTATAAATGGTGAATATGGGTTCGTTCACCAATCATGTGATATGATAAAGAGATGCATCTATAAGATAATCATATGTGTGTTTGTTGTCAACCTGCAGTTTGACATTCACATAATTGTGTGTCCAAGATAATTGAGTTAAGAACACAATTTTCAAAATGTGTAATCAAGACAATTCATCTTGATAATATTGATAAATATCCAAGGTGATATGACATTAAATGTGTTGCTTATGAGAACAAAGTTTCATGGTCTGAAATATAATATATTGCATACAACAGTAATTGTATACATCAAACCAATAAATTATGATCATTTTTTCTCTCAATTGATTTATGGTCAGGGACCAAATAGTTTTCATCTAATAATTTTGATGTGCGGTATATGATTAATGGATATATGCACAAAGACTGATTCTCCTAAATAGATTGAGATATATGTTAGTTTATCTAACATAAGAGGGAGATAAGAAGTAACCAAGAGTTGTAAATGTTCCTATTGAATGTCCCTAAAGAATAGGGTCTACTAGAAGCATGATAGACCAATCGGTTCTAAATAAAATAATTCTTGAAAAAAGGAGAGGAGCAAAGGATCAAAATGATCATAATAAGGAGACAATGTGCTCTTGAAAAGCTTACGACAAACACTTCATGAAACCTCATGAGACGGGTAGCTACTTGAAAATAATGAAGTCATGAGATCTCAATAAGTTATGTTGTACTGTGAATCGATACAAAGTGATATTTCATCGATGATATCTTTAATAAAATATAACGCAATATTGTAAAATATTATGAGGATATAAATTCTACATCTATTAAAGCATGTTGGCGTATAAATAATTATCAAGTGAAAAGTGGAATGATGTATCTTGGTAAGCGTAAAGCTTATTTGACTTACAGCCTAGACATTAGAAGATGTCACGCTTTTAGTACTTGATGTCGTCACTTGACAAAATTGAGATGAAAATATCAGATAGGTTCAAAATGCATGAAACTTATACAAGTTTTTAGAAAACTTTTTTATAATTCTCACGTGGATTAAATCAATCAAAAATCTTTTGTATTGTTATACAAGTTGATAACATTGAAGTTGAACTCTTGAAGAGTTTTTAAAAGGACACAAATTATTTGCTTAAAGAAGTTGAAGTGAGGAACTTACAAAAAAAATTTATCCTAAAGGATGATTCATAAAAGGAGATAGAAGAAAGCACATTTCGTCAAAACTTTTCTACACACATGATCACTCAAGAATGGTGATATCAACATGCAAAAAATTTGTTTAAGTAATACTATGGTTGACCTATTCGCCAAGACTCTACCAACTTTGCCTTTCGAGAAGATGGTGCACAATCTTAGGATAAGAAGATTCAAGTTTTTGGACTAATGTTCACATTATGGGGAGCTAATACGCGATGTACTCTTTTTCCCTCACAAGATTTTGTCCCATTGGATTTTTCTTGTAAGGTTTTTAATGATGCATCCATAATGCATATTATTAGATATGTATACTCTTTTTCCTTCACTAGATTATTTCCCACTGAATTTTATCTAGTAAGGTTTTTAACCAGACATGTAATCTATCAAATAGATATGCAAGGGGAGTGTTATAAACATATTTGTATTATAGTGAAGAGTCTGTTAGAGATAGGAATCCTACTTGGGGACTAAGTCAGTTTTTCCCTATAAATAAAAGGGTTTTCCTTCATTGTAAATCAGATTTGTGAATCTCTAAATATGATATAATAAATCTTTTCTCTTTTCCCTACTTTCTTCTCATTATTTTATTTAGTTTCATAACAATATATATATTCTAGAAATTTCGATAATAAATTTGAGTGATTCCCATTTTATCCTTATTTAACATAAATTACAAAGGGTATTTTAGGTATTCTACTTTACATATTTGTATCTCCTATAACCCCTATTATGTAAGCATATTTTAAACTTTGCCCATAGCTACCCTAACTTTTGCTTTTCCCACAAATAGATGACATTGCTGATATGAATTCCTCTTTCCACTTATTACTCAGTTTCTCTGTACAAAATTGAATTCTTTGTATTGAAGCACATCTGTGACTTGAGGTACTATCTTTTCTCCATAAATATTGTTTTTAGTATATGGTTCTTTGTTGTATTTCAATTTTCTTGCAAAAAGATGTTGGTTTTTACACAATATCTGTGTGCTTTCAATTTTAGCCAGAAACGGTAGAAAATACACCTGAAATGGCAATTATCTGAATGACAGTGAACCTCATTCTGCATATTTATTCATGGAATTAATATGAATGTCTTCTTCTCCGCCAATATCATTTTTTAGGGGTTTTAGGAACTGGGTTTTAAGCAAATTTCATATTTTTATCGTAAACTTAAGCCCCACTACTTTATGCTTTTTTTCTCTATCAATAGATCAATACCCTTATTTTCTTTTTCTTTTCTTTTTTGTTTTTGGGAGTGAGGAAGTAGAATTTTTCATTAACAGTGGAAAATTTATTTGTCCTAATATAAGGAAAATAAAAGTATAAAGTATTAGGTAGTCTTGATTAGACAAATAAGAGTAATTTTAAGATTATTGGTAGTAATTTAATTATTTATATATAAGTATGTTTATTGTTGTTTGTCATTTTATTCATCTCTATTATTGAAAATTTATATTGCTGCAAATGGAATACAAGTATGGCTCATGGGAAGCATTAAATCCAACCTTTATTGAATAGGGAATATGAACAACTTTTTGTCTGAAGGTTGTATGTTAAAGATGAAAAAAATAATATATCGAGATGTGCAACAGACATATTCTTTGTCAAAAACAAGAATCAGGTTGTGTAAAAATTTATGGAAAATGGTACTCCGAGAAGAATGTATAGAATCAATTGATGTATCTTATTTATTGGTAACTGAGATACCAAATTTTCCATGTAGATTTTGGTTAATCTAGTATTGGTCAAATGATGTTTTTTATTGTTGTTTATATGAGCTGAAACAACTAACCTGCACTATTGGGCACATGCTCAGCACGGGTGCTTTTTTACTAGTAATAGAAATAAGGGAAACTCCTTATATGAGTTGATAACCGTGCGAGTTCAGCAGCCCTCAATGATAACGGCATACCCGACCCGGTTTGATAGCCGCTGCATCTGTGTGGATGATAAAACCCGAACCGACTTGATATTTATATGCTTGTGTCCGGCCACTTCTAAAGTTTAATAGTTCAAAACTAGGGTTTAGCGAAGGGGTTTTAAGTTAGCTGTAATGGCGGTTTAGATTATTGATTTTAAGCTAATATTTGTATGAACTATGAAGGAATCAATCGCGGATGATGTAATGATAAAAGAAGATCTTACAAATCCCTGTTGCATTGCTGTAAGTATTCAGGTTTATCATTTCTATATACTTCTTCTGTTGATTTTTGGCTGATTTTGGATTGTCTTTGCAGTGGAAAGACAAGTACAGTAAATTGAAAGACGGGTACACAAAGCTTGAAAATGGAAGAAATGCTCTTCGTAAAGGTGTCTCCATTTATGAGGTACAAGTCTCCAAAATGCAAGCAGAAAATTTGTCTCTCAGGAAAGGTATAGTTACTTTCCCTTTAGATTCACACCCCCTTTAATTTCTGAATATGAGATTTTTGAGTATTAAATTAAAAGAGAAGCACTGAGAAATTCGTAAATTATTAAATAAAAAGAAGTAAACCACTGGAAATTAATGTCTAGGAGTTTGACCATGCCAGGCTGCCTGGTGAATTAGTCCAGGCATGCAAGTTCGCTGGAACTCCACTTTTGGTTAAAGAAAATGCTACCAATACTTTTGACTATACACTGGCTGCCTGTTGAATTCATAAAGGTGCCTGTAGGTGGCTCAGCCACCTCACTAAGAAAGTGCCTAGGAATTTAAACATGTCATCTTGATTGGTGTCATAGAAACTTGGTGCGTACCTACATACTAAACACAAGCGACAATACTGTTTAGTTAGAAGCTTACATTCTTTGGTCTTGTTTAACTTTGGCAGTGAGAGTCTGTGCCCCTTGTTGATTTGCATGCCTTGTGTTTTGTCAGATACATACATTGATTTGACACTTTATTTTGTTTGATTTCTTGGAACTGACACACTGATTTGCTGCTATATTTTGTTTAATTTTTCCCAGATCTTGGGGATGAGAAAGTTAGGGCAAACAATGAAAAGGAGGAAAAAATAAAGGAATCTGCTTTAAGGGTTTCTTTAGAGAGTGAAGTTGCTGGGTTAAAGAATGATATTCTCTCCTTGAAGAAAAAATTGGTTGCTGATGATGGAGGTAGAGAAATTAGAGAGCTTAAGGAGCATCTCTCTGAGAGGGAAACAAAGGTAAATGAACTGAAGGAGCTTGCTGAGAAAGAACAAGTGAGAGCAGAGTCGGAGAAAAAGAAGGCTGTGTTGGAGAGGAAAAAGGCAGACGACTTGAGGACAAAATTGAAGGGTGAAAAAGCAAGGGCTGATGAAGAGAGGAGACATGCTGATGCTGAAAGGAAAAGAGCAGAAGTAAATAGGCTTAGTTTGGAAAATCTGAAAAAGGAAGCTGATCAAGTGAAATCGAAGTTAGCTATGGTGATTTTGGAGTTTGAAGATGCTAACAAGAAGCTGGAGGCAGAAAGAGAAAACACATCTAAAGAGAGAAAACGTGCAGATGCAGCAGAGATGAAAACTGTAGAGCAAAAAAAGATTGCAGAAGCCAACCACAAAATGGCGATGGATGAAAAAAGTCGTGCTACTGCTCTATTTCGGCAGTCGGAACAGGATAGACAAACAATTGATAATTTGAAGAATGAGATTGGTGAACTCATGTCATCAGGTAAAATGGTTAACATCGTATCTAGTGAAGGGACAACTGCGGGAACTGCTCAATTATCATCTGAGCTTGGTCCAGTGGCAGTGGATAGAGATGTTACCATGGTAGATGTTGCTCCTAATTCAGATGCAGCCCAAAGAAAGCTCCAAGAAATGGAACATAAGGTGGTGGTTGAGAAAAAGCGTGTTAAATCAGAGATGAAAAAAGTGGAAAAGCAAAGAAAGGCTGCAGAAGCATATAAAAAAAAGGCATCTGAAGAAAAAGATCGTGCTGATCAGCTATCTGAAGTGGTTAAAAATTACACAAAACAGGTTGAAGAACTGCAGAAGGAAATTAAAAAGCTAATTTCTGCAAGGTCATTAGTTAATTGTCCTCTTCACGCGTCTGATAGTAATGTGCATGTTGAAACTGGTAAACTTAAGCTGTTGAAGAAGCAATTGAAGTTTGAAAAGAAGCTGGTGAAGCATGCCATAAAAGTAGATAAGCTAGAAAAAACTCATAATAATGTTATCCAACAGCAACATCTACTTAGCATAAAGCAGGAGGTTGTTCACTTCTTAAGACGTCTAAATATGTTGGATGGTTGCTTCTTACAAGATGATGAGCATGACCTGGAAAAGGTTTGTTTCTGTCGTGCTTGGTATTGTTAAAGCTCTTATATAGTAAGGAGGGTGTTTTTGATTAAGTTTTTCTCAAGAAACCTTAGGGAATTATGCATTATAGGGAAGTTTTCTACCAGAACTGGAGTTGGTAGAAACAGAAATTGTGACTGTTTGAACAATTATCTTAACATTTTTCAAGAATTTGTTGAACTTCATTAAAATTGTTTTTTTTTTTGACTTTTTTTGAAGTCATGCACACTTGCAGAATGTTCAGCAAAATTTGAAAATAGTATATGATATGTGCAGAAGAGCTCACTCCTCTATACCTGCTCCATTTTCACATAAACGCCCATTTAATTTATTTTTGGGTTGTCTTTATTCCTTCAACTCCTCTAATTAAATTGATGCAAACTATGTTTATATGGTTTCTTGATGATATGATCTTCCTGATGTGCAGGTTTGCAGTTTCAACTTGAAAAACAATTATTCTGGTTTGAAAGCTTGTGATATGCACTGCCATCTTGGGAATGATTCGGTGCAGTTAGCTGCTGTAGTGTCTGATCCGTCTAAGCAAAAGATAAAAGGTAGTGTACCTTCGCTTCCTAAGTGTGGAGGGAACAACCCTGGATCAATATCAGGTATCAACTCTAAATTGGAGCCTTTGCTTAGAGGTTCCAACAAAAATGTGTTACAGAGTTCTGCCATGAATTCCAGTTCAGCATCTTTTTCTGATAGGCTATTGGTGAGCTCACAGGAAAGATGTGCTTCTATCACAACATCAGCTAAATCAGCTGAAGGAAAATTGGACATAGAACCGACCATATCAAGTTTATCTGGAGATGCAAGAAAAAAGTGCAACGAGAATGTTGTAGCAATTGCTGAAAGTAATGTCAAGAGTCCTGTCAGTTGTATTTATACTGAGAGGAGAGCCTCACATCATAAGAGGGTGAGCAGATCTATTGATGCCATTGAATATAATGGAAACTTGAATTCCGAGGGTATCAAGTGGCAAAGACAGCTGTCACAAAATATCTCTTCACATGATGGTATGTTAAATAGTAGAACAGATAGACCTCATGATGAGAAAAAGCATTTGGTTGCTGACATGCAACATGACTCGTTCAGCGAACATTTTAGATCTACCAAGAAGAGAAAAACATCCTGTGAACTAGGCCTGCAGCTTTTAAACAGTAATAGTGTGGCAAAGACAAAGTTCGACAGTTCTGGTGTCAAATCTGATGTCTGCGCACATCCATCTACGAATGTTTATAGCCTTCCAGAAACTGCCCAGGATTACAAGGATGGGAAAGACGATGATCTGGGGGATATTGATGAACTTGTCAATGGTGGTTATATGAAGCTTCTCAATTTGGATAATGATGCAGATGAAGAGTCTTATCGTCTAGCCATTGAAAGGCCTTTATCGCCTACACTTCCTGAGATTCAGTACCACAGCAGTGTGGAACTTGTCCCAATTAACACACCTTTATATGAGGGAGTCTCAAATGCAAGGAGGACTGTGGCTTCATCAGGCAATTTTGATGTCATTAATGTGGAAATCAATTCTAACCAGTTAAAACACCTTACCATAGATCCTCCAAAAAAATCATCATTACCCGAGAAAAAAGATCATGTTGATTCATCTAAGAGATTAAACCTTGACATAGCTTGCAAGTTATCCTACAGTTCCTATTCAGATACATTGGAAGCATTGTGCAGGTCAGACCTAGCTGCTCCTACTAGTGAGGGGTTGCAGATTTCATCGGAGAGGAGAGTCGTCTCATTACAGGATGGGTTTGCCAAGTATTGTGTCATCTTTTCAAATAACAATGATGAGAACAGCATTTCAAGTGTTTACCATGCTACGAGCCTCTGTCTTGCTCAATGCTCAGCATCATCAGATACTTCTCTTGGGAGTATTCTGGTCACTCTTTTGAATCTTCAAGAAATTTCAAATGAGTAAGCTAAGCTATTCTATTTTGAGTTGGGTTTCGTGCTTACTTTCCATATTGGACATACGTATATTTGTGATACAATTTAAAATTATTTACTTGTTAGTCTAAAATAAGGTTTACTTCACTTCTCTTTTAAAATTTAAAAATTACTAACTATGCAAGTACATTTGTGCAACCAATGACTCGGGGAGTTGCTCTGTAATTATGTTATACATTTTATTTTATTTTTGAAATTACTAGGTTGTGTTCTTACTACCCAGTAATTGCCCAACCTATTAATTACACATTGATTTGTAAACACACCCTAAGAGTTAGAAGGCAGGATTTTGCCCAAGGCCTGCACGTATTAGAGAGAAGAGATAATAAGATCTAGCCTAAGGTCAAATGGCCATGAATGAAATATTAAAAAATGTCACTTGATAGACTGAATTTTTAGATGTCTCACACCATATGTTTTATGCTCGTACCATATTTGGTATTCATGTTTCTTCATGGTTGTGGGATATCCGAGATTCATGTGCTTTTATCCCAAAAAGAAGTACCTTACTAGTATCTATATTGTTTGTTCTTGTAATATGACACAATGATGTTACTCTGCTCAACTTTACTTCCAACTGGTACTAAGAAATTAGAAGGCTTAGTTAGCTCACATGTAGAAGTACTTGGCCTCAATTGAATAATGGATGGACAGTTTTAACTTTTTCTAGTCAACTTTAAAATAGGGGTATTACTTTGTTGATTATGTCCAAGCTTAATCTGTATTCTTTTTTTTTTTTTGATAAAGGTAACATTTATCAATCATCAGCTCAAAGCTGGTATCCAAAAATTTACATCATATCCCTCCTCCACACTTGTGTGTCGGGCATAAACAAAAGATAAAGAAAAGAAAAGAAGAAAAAAGAAAACTATCCCTAGATCCTCCTTCATCTTTATAAGGACCCTAGAATGTCTACAATAGCCACAGGGTCATCTATATACTCTGAACTACACCAATAGCAAAAAGTGATAATGCAGTTCATTTTAATCTTGTGCAGAGGGCTGCTCTTGTTATCGAAATTCCTAGAATTCCTTTCTTTTCATATGGTCCACCAAATAACTGCTGGGACAATTTTCCATCTACTCTTGTATGTGCTGCCACTGCCCTCCATATTCCAGCGTTCTAGAGCCTGTCCTGTTCTCCCTGGAACAGTCCAACTTATACCTCTGAAGCTAGTAAACAAATTCCACAGCTGGCCAACCACTTTACAATGCAAGAACAGATGATTAATTTTCTGCAACCTGCTCACAAAAACAACATCTTGGGCACATTTGTATTCCCCTCTTCATAAGATTCTCTTGTGTAAGTACAGCCTATTTCACCACCAACCAAGTGAAAACTACCACTTTATATGGTATTTTAACCTTCCATATAAGCTTCCAAGGCAGAAAGTTAACTTGGGATTCCATCTGATTCATATTTCTATATGCAGAACTAACAGTGAATAAACCTTTGTTATGACATTTCCATTTAAGAGTGTCTTCTCCTTCCTTGAATCCTAAGAACTAATCAAGTGTTCGATAAAATTCAGCCAATCTTTCCACCTCCCAGTCTTGCATCAGTCTTCTGTAGGTAAGGTTCCATCTATGTTCAGACCAAACTTCATAAAGAGTCGACTCTTGTTGACTCTTGTTGTTGGTTCAGGTGATGAATATCTGGGAACAAGCGTTTGAGGCTTCCATTCCCTAACCAGTTATCTTCCCAAAACCTAATTTGTATTCTTGAATCACAACCTTTTGACATCCCAAGCTCATAAACTGTGCCTGTTTGTAACAATTGAAAAACACTTGTTCTTTGGGCATTTTAGAACACGAATAGGTTTATACAATCCTGTTAGAATAGGAATATGTTTACACAATCCTATTAGAATAGGAATAGGTTTATACAATCCTATTTAGAATAGGAATAGGAATAGTAAATAGTATCCAACTTGGTAAATGATTGTATTCTAGTGTCTATAAATAGGATCTCAATGTAATAATGTAGACAAGACAACAATTCAATAATATTTTTTTCTGTATTTCTCACATGGTATCAGAGCCTCTACGATCTTGGTAGAAAATCAAAGAGCTTCCGCTGTCGGTGGGTGACTATTACACATATATGCCGCTCGTCTGGCCAACAATTATGTTAGCAAAAGTTGGGTCACCGTGTATCTTTCCTGTGACTATTTTCTCATATTTGATTTATATAAGCACCGTGCGATCCTTCTGGTGACTACCTTTTTTTGCATATCTAATTTGTGTAGCACGTCCATCTCTCTAGACTACTTTTCATATTTAATTTGTGTAGTACCGTATATTTTTCCGAACTATTTTCTCATATCTGAGTTGCATAGCATCATGTGTCTTTTCAGTGACTCTTCAGATTTGATTTGCATAGTTCCATTCGTCTTTCCAATGACTCCTCAAATCTGATTTGTGTAGGGTTGTGCCATCATTCCAACCCTACCCGTATAATTTTTCTTTTTCAGTAGGGTTTTGCCATCATTCCGACCCTACCCATATTATTTCTATTTTTCAATGGGGTTGTTCCATCAATTCGAACTATCCTATATATTTTCTATTTTCTAGTTGGGTCGTGACATCATTCCGACGCTACCCATATAATTTTATTTCTTAGACTGTGACCACTTTTAGCCATCAAATCTAATACTCCTGCATATGAGCATGTTCCGGCCAGTTTTTTGGTGACTTGTTTAATATCGACTCATCTATTGATTCTAACATGATCCATATACTTTATACTAGATTTTGAACACTTAATTGCTTAGGGTGAGTTTAGTAGCCTTGTATGTCCATTATGTGAGTCACTCTATGGTCTGAAACAGTCTTTGCAAGTTTGGTTTGGGAAGTTCAACACTATAATTTTATCACTCTGTGTTTTATCGGCATTATGCATCAAATTCAGTATTTCATGAGAAGATTAAGCGCATTGAGATTGACTTAACATTATGCATCAAATCCTGTATTTAATGAGAAGACAATCACATTGAGATTGATTGTCATGTTTGTGAAGTCGACTGCTCAACATGCAGATATCTCACCAAGCGCCTCATTGGTCCTCGTATTAATTACATATGTAACAAGCTAGGTACATGAATTGTATGCACTAGCTTGAGGGGAGTGTTAGAACATGAATAGGTTTATACAATCCTATTAGAATAGGAATAGGTTTACACAATCCTATTAGAATAGGAATAGGTTTACACAATCCTATTAGAATAGGAATAGGTTTACACAATCCTATTAGAATAGGAATAGGTTTATACAATCCTATTTAGAATAGGAATAGTAATAGTAAATAGTATCCTACTTGGTAAATGATTGTATTCTAGTGTCTATAAAAAGGATCTCAATGTAATAATGTAGACACGACAACAATTCAATAATATTTTTTCCTATATTTCTCACAGGGCACACATTGATTTTGATCAGAAAGGATGATTTACAAGATGGAAGTTGAATTTTATTCTTGTTATTAGGTTGTGATGATAATGTATGGTGGTTTATAAAATTTTATGAAATTATGCTGGATTGGTTTTTCTAATCTATTTTCTGGATGCCTTACTTCATATAGCGGTCTGGAGTGTTTACATATTTTAAGCTGTTTGCAAGAGTTCAAGATGCTTTCGGCCAAATTGTCATTCTTAGGCATGTAGGATGTTCTTAGTTTATGTGCATTCTCGTCCTTGTCCATGTCAAGTGTTATGCCTATGCTTCATTAGCTAGCAAATGTTTTCAAATTTGATGAGTTCATAATGAAACAGGAGCTAACATTTTATCCCTTCCCACTTTTTTCAGGGAGAAGACATGTGTCTTCTTTTCACTCTTACTTCTCTACATTTCTGATACTGCAAAGAGATCCTTTGGAGATGATTGGCAGAGAGACCTGATCCTTTTCATAAATTCTGTTGCTCAGCATATATATGCAGGTTCTTGGCCTTTAGTCTATTTAGATTAAGATGTGTCCTGGAAAACTTTACCATGTATGTACTAAGCAACTCATTATCTTCCGTATTTGCAGAACTCTCACATGAAGATATGAGAAGAATTTTTGTGGAATCTTGCAACTTGTATGATGTACTTTCCCTTATGGAGGATTTTCTTTTGCATGGCAAATTGCTGGTGCATGCTGTAAGTTCTGATTCAAAACTTGCGTCCAATTCAGGAATCAATCTTATTTTGGACGGTCGTAGTATAAGCTTGTGCAAGCAACCAGCTCCTACTCAGTTGTTGCTAACTGGAGGAATTTTGCTAGCATCAGTATGTGCCGCAGTTGACCATATTGGTTTTGTTTGTGAGGCTTCCTGCAACATTTTAAAGACGCTGAGATCTGATGCTCTAAATATTCTACATATATTTGCCTATCTATGTGGTTCTAAATATATTACCCTCAAAGAGTATGGCTTATCTATGACTGTGGTGAAGTCATTGATGATGCTTATTCACAACAATAGATCATCTCCTAATCCTCTTTCCAGTGTTGCATCCACAGTTGAGTCTTTGCCTAAGATTTGTTCAGGTAGTAAGTGTCCGTTTTCAGAGGGTGCAGCTTCCATGGATGCTGTTGCATCCTCACTCTTGGATAGTCTTAAGAGTTATTCTTGCTCTGCTGTGGGGTTGGATTTGATGGAATCATTGAACTCATCAAGTCATGGAATGAAATGTGATGGAATGAAAAATGAGGAATCCACAGATAATGTAGATTTAGTACAGTCAGCCTATGTTACTTTGGGGGATTCAAGTCAGTTCGTTGATACCCTTGCACTGGTGGAGCTTGTTGCAGGTTTCATGGTATGATTCTTATTTTATTAGTATACTCTGTAATCTTGTGAATTTCTATCCTCTTTCGTGGTTCTCTTTTATTTCTCTTGATCTAGGTCTGAAGAAAGTATGAAAATTTGAGTGCTATTATATGATATTTTTTCTTGAATGAATGACATTGCTATATCAGAACACAGTGTCATTTATTTTATAAATTTAAGAAGTTCCGGCTGACTATATTATCAATAGTTAGTGACTTAATCCTCCCAAAAAAATCTTATCACAAGGCATTGGTAAGTACTTTTGCATACTACTGGCTTCTTTGTGACTTGCTAATTTTAATAAAATTATGTTACCTTATCTAAAGAAAAAACATAGTTTCGAGTATTGCTGTCCTTTTGCTTGGAGAAATTTGCAGAAAGGTTTTTCGAATGAATAGTATGTTTTTTTGTGCATTCTTATAGAATGTTCCAACATTTTGCACATTGTCTTCCATCATTTTCTAGTATCCATATTTAGGAACCCCACTTGCAAGGGGAGAGCCAAAATCAGTTTGTTGTTGTTCATTCAGTAGTGGATGCTGATTTTTTAAAAGCAATAATTACTGCACTATTTCTTATTGTTTTTCTGAACACAACAATACATGGCTTGTACTGAAACCATATATACAAGATGAACTCCAAACTTCACTGTTCTGTCTATAGAGTCTAAAACATCAATTATAGAGACAGTTTCATTTGAGTATAATTGGTTACACCGAAAACATAACAACAAAATGCAGTTAAGTTTAACTTTCTGCACACTATTCTCCATACTCTCAAAACAGCTAGAACTCCTCTCTTTCCAGATTTCCCACCATATTGAAGCAGGGATGATTCTCCATCTAGCTCTGTCTTTAGCATGTACACCTGCCTCCTCCCAGCTTTTTAGAGCTTCAGTGACTCTCCTAAGCATTGTCCAGGAAATGCCTTTGAGGCTAAAGAACACCCTCCATAACTGTTGAGTATATTTGCACTTTTGCAGTGTAGAAATAGATGGTTTACAGTTTCTCAGGTTTCCCCACATAGGAAACATCTAGAACATAAGGTTATCCCCCCTTTTCATTACATTATCCTGAGTCAGAGTTGCTTCCTTAGCTAGCAGCCATATGAAGCATGACACTTTATAAGGAATTCTGCACTTCCAAATTTGTTTCCATGCAAGTCGGGTTCTGTTGACTTGGTTGCTCCATCAACCTGTAAGCTGCCCCTACTTTACATATGCCTCTATTGTCACCTTGCCACCATAACACATCCTCATTTGTCTGGAGTCCATTAAATTTCCAACAATGTTGATAAATTCTGCCACCCTCATCACTTCCCAGTCATTAAATTGTCTCCTGAAGTTGAAGTTCCATCCCTGTATTGTCCACATCTCTTCTATGGTCCTTTGTTGAGAAAGAACTGGAATGAATTATCAGGGAACAAAAGTTCCAGATTACCCATGTCATGCCATTCTTCCTTCCAGAATTCGGTCTTTTTCCCATTGCCCACTTTCACCTTAGAGTTGGATGGAAAAGGAGTAACACTTAAAAGTAAATTTTTGAATCCACTCCAATTCCTAATATCTCGAAATGAGATATTAATATTACAAACACGTTAACTTAAGTGCTTTTGCATCCTGAACATTTGCAGAAGGATGAAAAATCCGAAAGAAAATACAAATGGGTTTCATTTAAAAATCAAAATGTATTAAGGTGAATCTTATTAGGAATTGCACCATTTAATTGGATAGGAGTTATATTTCGTCCCCTTTTAATGTTTCAGTTAATTCTCACGCAATTTATCTCTATGCTTAGTTGGTTGTGGTTTATTTTGGGCTTGAAAGGTGTAGTTCTCCTGTAGTTTCTTTTCCTTCTATTTTTGTTACTATCCGTTGTCTCTTGTACTTCGACTATCACACTTTTTGTTGTAGAAACTGTTCTTTTTTCCGAATGCTTTGCCATGCTTTCTATAGTATTTTGCCATGATTTCTTCACTTATGTTATTTCTTTTTCGATTTGCTTTGATATGCATCGGAAATAACCTCTCTATCTTCCAAGGTAGGGGTAAGATTTGCATACACTCTACCCTCCTGAGACTCTAGTTGTGGGAGTACACTGGATATGTTGTTGTTGACTAGGTCGCATGGTGGTTATGAAATTCTCTCAATTGATTCGTCATGTAGACATTTATGGGGAGCAATTGAAGTTGTAATGCCTACTACTTCTCCACCCAAATTCTTAACTCTTTTAACTCCTATATTGTTGTATTTGAATCTTCTTTATTCTCACTCCATCTTTTGTTGGATCTTTTTCTCAATGGAGGATGTTCTTGGAGGAACATTTTCCTTTTAAAATAATATCTTGCATAATTCTCTTGCTCGGTTCCTAGTGGGCAATAGGGTGGGTGGGGGGGGGGGAGGGGGGCTTTGGGTAGGTAATTGCTTTTCTGCTTTTCAGTTCATTTCTCAGAAGTTTCTGCCTAATTCTGTTATTTTTTATCTCTCAAGCAGAGCTGGGA